>JAPEVW010000159.1:364746-378579 GCA_027921565.1 Artemia sinica | reverse complement strand
AGAGAATGTAACTGTGACAAGGTAAAGCACAACAAAACACTACTGAAATATTCCAACTCTTGATTTCAATGAAAGAAATTCAAAATGAACTATGAAAATCAACAGAATGTAACTCTGACAAGGTAAAGCACAACAAAACACTACTGAAATATTCCAACTCTTGCATTTCAATGAAAGAAATTCAAAATGAACTATGAAAATCAACAGAATGTAACTGTGACAAGGTAAAGCACAATAAAACACTACTGAAATATTCCAACTCTTGCATTTCACGACAGAAATTCAAAATGAACTTCGAAAAATCAAGAGAAGGTAACTGTGACAAGGTAAAGCACAACAAGTCACTACTGAAATATTCCAACTCTTGCATTTCACGACAAAAATTCAAAATGAACTTTGAAAAATCATGAGAATGTAGCTGTGACAAGGTAAACCACGACAAGACACTACTGAAATATTCCAATTCTTGCATTTCACGAAAGAAATTCAAAATGAACTTTGAAAAATTAAGAGAATGTAACAGTGACAAGGTAAAGCACAACAAAACACTACTTAAATATTCCAACTCTTGCATTTCAATGAAAGAAATTCAAAATGAACTATGAAAATCAACAGAATGTAACTGTGACAAGGTAAAGCACAACAAAACACTATTGAAATATTCCAACTCTTGCATTTGACGACAGAAATTCAAAATGAACTTCGAAAAATCAAGAGAATGTAACTGTGACAAGGTAAAGCACAACAAAACACTACTGAAATATTCCAACTCTTGCATTTCAATGAAAGAAATTCAAAATGAACTATGAAAATCAACAGAATGTAACTGTGACAAGGTAAAGCACAGCAAAACACTACTGAAATATTCCAACTCTTGCATTTCAATGAAAGAAATTCAAAATGAACTATGAAAATCAACAGAATGTAACTGTGACAAGGTAAAGCACAACAAAACACTACTGAAATATTCCAACTCTTGCATTTCACGACAGAAATTCAAAATGATCTTTGAAAAATCATGAGAATGTAGCTGTGACAAGGTAAACCACGACAAGACACTACTGAAATATTCCAATTCTTGCATTTCACGAAAGAAATTCAAAATGAACTTTGACAAATTAAGGGAATGTAACTGTGACAAGGTAAAGCACAACAAAACACTACTGAAATATTCCAACTCTTGCATTTCAATGAAAGAAATTCAAAATGAACTATGAAAACAACAGAATGTAACTGTGACAAGGTAAAGCACAACAAGATACTACTGAAATATTCCAACTCTTGCATTTCACGACAGAAATTCAAAATGAACTTCAAAAAATCAAGAGAATGTAACGGTGACAAGGTAAAGCACAACAAGTCACTACTGAAATATTCCAACTCTTGCATTTCAACGAAAGAAATCCAAAATGAACTTTGAAAAATCATGAGAATGTAGCTGTGACAAGGTAAACCACGACAAGACACTACTGAAATATTCCAATTCTTGCATTTCGCGAAAGAAATTCAAAATGAACTTTGAAAAATTAAGAGAATGTAACTGTGACAAGGTAAAGCACAACAAAACACTACTGAAATATTCCAACTCTTGCATTTCAATGAAAGAAATTCAAAATGAACTACTTGCCCTTGAGGCAGATCCCGTTTATTTTCGATTCTGAGTATTTTGGTTTTCCCTCCAAAATTGACCCCTGCCCTCAGAAATGGAGGAAGGAGGGGCCTCTGAGCCTTGCCCTTGAGGCAGATCCCATTTATTTTCGATTCTGAGTATTTTTGGTTTTCCCTCCAAAATTGACCCCCCCCCCCTCCCCGGCTCTCAGAAATGGGGGAACGAAGGCCTCTGAGCCTTCCCCTTGAGGCAGATCCCATTTATTTTCGATTCTGACGTATTTTGATTTTCCCTCCAAAATTGACCTTCCCCCCCTCCCCTGCCCTCAGAAATGGAGGAACGAAGGGCCTCTGAGCCTTGCCCTTGAGGCAGATCCCATTTATTTTCGATTCTGAGTATTATTGGTTTTCCCTCCAAAATTGACCCTCCCCCCCCCTCCCCTGCCCTCAGAAATGGGGGAACGAAGGGCCTCTGAGCCTTCCCCTTGAGGCAGATCCCATTTATTTTCGATTCTGAGTATATTTGGTTTTCCCTCCAAAATTGACCCCCCCCCTCCCCTGCCCTCAGAAATGGGGAACGAAGGGCCTCTGAGCCTTCCCCTTGAGGCAGATCCCATTTATTTTCGATTCTGAGTATTTTTGGTTTTCCCTCCAAAATTGACCCCCCCCTGACCTCAGAAATGGGGGAACGAAGGGAACGTTAAACTATTTTAAATTGACAACACTGTCCAAACATCACATGTGTATTATACAGTACACAATCACCCCATCTCCCCCAAAACACTTTTCAGCCATTTCTAGTTAAAAATTTTTATTTCAAGTAAATCCTTAATAGGATCAAATTCGCGAATCCTACACTCCAATTCGCAAATCTCATTACCCCTTTTTAAATGTCAATCAAACAATTCTGATTGTAGTGTCCAAGTTCTTAATAACAAAGCCTACACACATGTACACACTATGCTTTCAAAAAACCAGTCTGGTTGAAAAACTTGGAGTTGAAACAATTTTGTGCGGGGAATCCCCGTTCAGACTGTTATCTTTTTTTTGCAATGTTTAGGAACAGGCGGGGAATCCCCACTCGTTTGGAATGGTACCAACGGGACATAAGCAAATAGCACATAGTTTCATAACGTGTTTGATCACGTGTAGAGGTCCCATAGAATAACAATGGAAGGGACATAGCGCTATAGAATAGCATGGAAGGGAATTCCTATAGGGGCATGCAAATAACATGGAGATTGCTATTGGGGCATGCAAATTCAATAGATACAATCTACTGTTTTATTGTGTTTTTTATTGGCATATTTATTTGAACTTCCAGCTATCTTGAATCAAATGGCTATCTCAAAATTTTGATCAGATGTTTTTGGGGGAAAGAGGGTTGGGGTCTAGTTGCCCTCCAATCACTTTGGTTATTTTTAAATAGGGCACTCTTACTTTCTATTTTCGTTCAAATAAGCACTTCCTATAGTCTAGGGAACCTTTGGAACGATACGATTACTCATGAGAAAAAAGAAAATAATAACAAACACGCATCTCTGATCTTTCTTCTGCAAAAAAAAAAAACAAAAAAAAACCACAAACAAGTTATACATTTTTGTAGACAAGAGCTTGAAACCTCTACAGTAAAGTGGTCTAATATGCTCAATCCGACTGTGTGATTTTCATTAAAATTGCTTGCATTTTTTGGGGGTTTTCCCCAAATGTTGGAAAATCAGGCAAATTTTCTCAGGCTCGTAGTTTTTGATGAGTAACTTTAAACTAAGGAAATTTAAATATTTGAAATCAGCATATAAAGCCAATTATTTTAATTTATTAATTGTTATCAGAATTGCATTTTTTAGAGTTGCGATTACTATGGTTCCATTGTAACTGAATCACCGTGTAACTGAACCCCAAGAAACTGAACCACTGTAACTGAACCACCGTGAAACTGAACCACCGTGCAACTGAACCACCTTGCAACTGAACCACCGTGCAACTGAACCACCGTGCAATTGAACCACCGTACAACTGAATCCTCGTGCAGCTGAACCCTCGTGCACCCTTCATGCAACTGAACCCCCTTTAACTGAACCCTCGTGCAACTCAACCCCCGTGCAACTCAACCCCCATTTAACTAAACCCCAGTGTAACTGAACTGCCATGTAACTGAACCACCGTGCAACTGAACCACTGTGTAACTGAACCACCGTGCAACTGAACCACCGTGCAACTGAACCAGCTTGCAACTGAACCACCTTACAACTTAACCGCCATGTAGCTGAACCACTGTGCAACTGACCCTCGTTTAACTGAACCCTCGTGCAACTCAACCACCGTACTTACACTGGGTAAAACACAAGTTAGAATCCACAAGTTAGAACCTTGTTGGAATTGTTTGCTTAATAAAGTATTTATATAAATTACTGTCAATATGATTTATAAAATTGCTCCGTTTTGTTGTCACATAAACAAAGGAAATCGAACGTCATAAACTCTTAAATCCAGATTTATTTCTCTTTTTTATGTCTGTTAATGGGGGTTCCCTTCACCCTGTTACTTTCTACGGGTTTAAGCGTTTACCTCTCTCCCCCGCGGAACCTTTCAGGATTTTCTGGGGGGGGATTTTCCGTGAGGTGTTGTTTTCCGCGGGGTATTTTCCTCAAGTGAGGTTGTTCACGGGGGGGGGGGGGGGTAAATGGCGGCTCTTACTGTCTACATACGGTAATGTTTTTTTACCACTTTGCTTATTTTGCTGTTTTCATTTTGTGGTAATTTCTACACTCGTAGTTGGGTATCGTTTGGTTTTAAACAGGTTAATTACCAGCCTCGGTGGAGCCAACACAAAAGCTACTTTCTCTTTGTGTTTGGAAAATTTTGGTTTGATTTTCTTTCTTTTTTTTTCTTAGATGCATTAGGCCTTTCCTGAACGTTGAGTAATCAAAATCATTATTGAAAATATTGGAACTTTGAGAATTTAGATAACAAAAAAGTTGCTTTTGGTTGCGCTTTCTTTAAATTAATTAAAAAGATTCTTTCGAAAAACAATTTTTCAAATAAAAGTGAAGAGCCATATTAAACCAAAGACTAGCATAATAAAATCCTATAATAATTCAAACCCAAAATGATCAGAAATTACTACAAAAAAAAGAAACCCAAAACGAAGAGAAGTTACAACAAACTATCATAGAAAACATGGGGGTTTAGGGGAAAACCAAAAAAGGGGCTATAGAGTTACATGTTGAACCCTAGTTCTAACAAACCCCAGTTTAACTCAAGCCTCGTTTAACCCAACCCTCATTTAAATCAAATCCTGAACCTTAGTCAAGGCCTAAAAATGAGTTTGAACTAAGGCTGATTAAAAGCTCAAAACCTATTTCTCGCTTCATTTGGGGTTTCTAACTTGTATTACTCATCAATGTAGTCCCTAAACCTTCTAAATTGAATGAAACTTCCCGGATTGGGCCTATCATCAAAAGCATGGCCCGATAAAGTGTTTGTTTTGGTTTTATTGCAAACTTTGAACTTTCATTATTTCGAAGTCCCCCTCCCACAACTTATCCTGAAAGGCCTAACTTATTAGTGGAAGCCGTCCTTGAGATATTGCTGTGTAACCCTTTTGAGAATGTGCATAATCATAGTCAATTTGATTCAGTTAAATATCCGCTGAAAAATTCCTTGAGAACTTCACCTTAATACCCTTAGCTTGCGTAGTAACAGTAGTAGAATTAGTAGCAGTATGCACATAACACCTTTTGATTTTCTTCAACATTTTTTTCAACACACCAAACTGTCCCTAGGATATTGCTGATGCTCCCTTTTGACAACCTGTATACAGATGCCGGGATGTGATTCAGTTCACCTTCCACCCTCAATATTCCCTGAAAATATCCACCTTCATACCGTTCATTACCGTTAAGTACAGCTGTAATGGTAGTCCCAGCAATAGTATTAGTAGTAGCATTAATAGTAATACCACTAGTGCTAGTACCAGCAGTAGCATTAACATGTTGCCTTTTGGTCAGCTGAAGATTCCTTTCATCGAGTTCTAGAACTTTCAACTTAATACAATCAGCCTTAACTCTTAACCGACATCCCCCCCAAATACATCCGATCAAAATAAAAATAACATTTGGTTCAAAATAGTCTAGAGGTCAAATAACCATGCCTTTGGGGTTAACAACCCCACCAGCAGCATCTGGGTCAAGAGCTATAAGTTATGCTAGTTCCTCATTGCTAAAACATAAGGTTTTTGTAGAAAAAATTGTGTATGAACTTTGGGGGGGGGGGAGTTCATTCGATTGGATATCAAAATGTTCAGTGCACTTTTTCAGAGTTAGAAGTGATCGGAGGGTTTCCATCCCACCCTATTTTTCCCAAAACACATCCAATTTAAATTTTGAGACGGTCATTTTATTTAAAACAGTTCAAAGGTTAAATAACTATGCCATAGTTAAATAACTATGGTTCACAACCCTCAGCCTCTGGTGCAAGGGTTGTAAGTTATACAAGTTGCCTATTGTTAACATGTAAGTTTTTTTATCAAGAAAAGATGACGTGTTTGATCCTATAAATAAAAAAAGCATGCAGCATTAAGGTCAAGCCTTAGGGAAATGTCAAGAAGAATGCCAAACACAATCAAAAAGCAGTTATTCCTTTATTGGATGTGAAAAGGAAATACCAGGAACATTTACAATGGCTGATGGTATCAGCCGTCATATTGTTTGGAAAATATTTAGGAGCATCTACAACAAAATCAAGAGGTACTCTATGCAACCAGTTTAAAAGACGTTGTATCTGCAATGTGTCGAGAACAGCTAAGGGTATATACCTGAGGGTATGAAGTTAAAACTTTCAGGACAAGTCGAAGGAATGTTGAAAAAGAAAGGCTGGAGTGCAACCAGTCCCCCTCCCATTTCCGTTTGAGCTGCAATCTCCTCAAAGACATCTGATCAAAACTCGTTATCTAGATTCACAAAGGTCAAATATTTTCAACACATGTGTTTATTACTTAACGTCCAAAAAAGTCTGATTTATCTAAAAAAAAGTGTAATAAACCATCTTTAATAGTTTGTGACATCGGATCTTCTTTTTCTTTTGCGAAAATAAAACAAAGCTTTTTCATGAATACTTTTGACAGGCGTTTATATCATGAATTTAAGAAACTAACAAGTTCAGCAAGGTTGAACATCTAAAAATTCGAACTTGTGTTTTATCCAATGATATTGCCTAATATTTTTAGAGAACTGAAAATCTGAGTTCAGTGGTTCAGTTGTACGATGGTTCAGTTACACGAGGGTTCAGTTGCACGGTGGTTCAGTTGCACGATGGTTCAGTCACACGGTGGTTCAGTTACAGGGGTTCAGTTGCTTGTGGTTCAGTTACACGGTGGTTCAGTTACACACATACTGATTACTGTTGGCCATATTCGAGTCAAGAAGCAACAAAGTTGTGGGAACAAGACATCCAGCTTTCTTTTTTGCTTTTCTTTTTCTATGCTTTCGATTTCATGTTAAAACAGGAAAGGAGTCTGTGCTTGCACTTCGTGATTTTATGGAAGACGCGAGCCTCAGACCAGATTTATGAATATCAGACAATTTCGGAGAGCTTTTCTTGCCTGACCTGTCGGTATGGTTTTCCTTATCCTCGGTCCAATATCGTATTATCTCAAGGATAGGGTATAGTCTGTGTTAGAGAAGAATAGTTGGAGGTTTTTTTTCCAAGCTTTCGTTTCTTCGAGTTACGTTTTGCTGTTGAGTGGCAATAGGCATTTCGGCTTTTCAATCTTTGTCAGATCTTTTATTGTGCCTCAAAATCCTGGCGAGTAACAGCTATATGATCTTAGGTTTATCTCCACGTCGCAAAATGTTTAAAAAAGGATCTGTACCATTCTGTTCTTGAACATTTTTCTCTAGCGCAAAATTTAGAAAGTTACACACATGTTCTTTTCTGACCAGTGACTGAATTGTTTCTCGAAGAATCAATTGAGTGAACTATATGGTAAATAAAGCCCCTTTTAACCGCTTTTTCTTTCCAAAAACATTGGCTAAAACACTGACTTGTAAGCACCATTTAAAGTGACTGAATCGAGTAACTTATTTAGGGAGTTGGAAACCGGACCACTTGAGGCGTGATAATCAATTTATTTAGAACGTTCAATTTCCTTCTTTATGAATAGGGAGAAAGAGAGCATTCTGGAAAAGAAATAGCTGGGAGGAAGCTATCAACTTCTCTCTTTTAGCAAATTATTTTAATGAATAATTCTGTGAAAGCTTTGAACCTAAGATAATGAAATACATATGTATAACTTCATAACATTAGGCCTTCGGTGCTAAGCCACTGGGAGTGTTACAGCAATTGTAACCAATGGGTCACAATTGTGAAGTAGCACCTCCAACTATATAAAAATATCGTGGGAAATAAATTTGTATTCTCCCCCTTCACATTTGCAGATGTATAATGATCAGTTTAGGTTATTAATTGTGTGGTCGACGTGTTATAAGAGAACTTCTAAAATTAGGTGCGTACAAACTAATCCCCAAACACTGTGAGCACATTATTTTGTTTTTACCTGCATTGTGATTGTGTACTGTTTACCGCGGTTGATGAGCATACACGAAAAAGTGCCTTGTGTAGACTTATAAAACAGTTCGTGGTACCGAACTGTAAGTGAGCAGCGACCCGGCTCCATAGTAACCAAAACTCTAAAAACCGGAATTTTGATACCAGTAGTGGGGCCAGTCTGCTTTCGAAGACAGCCCACCCCCTTCGAATCCCCACCCGGACACTTTTTTTATTTTTAACATAGAGAAATTAGCATTGGATTTCAAACCCAGCCCTTTGACATCACGACAACCATAGGAAAAATAGCATTGTATTTCAAAGACAGCCCTCCCAGGATTTCAACGGCAGCACTTTGACGTCACTACATTTATGCAAAATTCTCGACTGGCAAGATTCCCAGATGCTATGACTCAATATAATTACTTGAAGTGTGGTCAGGATAATAAGGAAATTAGCACCGGAAATTAGCATTGGATTTCAAGCAGAGCCCTGTGACATCACGACATCCATAGGAAAAATAGCATTGGATTTCAAAGACAGCCCTCCCAGGACGTCAAAAGCAACCCTCTGACGTCACTGCATTTATGCAAAATTCTCGACTGGCAAGATTCCCTGGTGCTATGACACAATATAATTACTTGGAATGTGGTCGTTATAATAAAAAAAGTAGTAATAATAGGGAAATTAACATAGCATTTTCGTGAGTACTATAGGGGAGTTATATGTGAAGCTCCTAGCCCCTCGCACCTGCAAAACGCATTCACCTGTTTCTATTAAAAGGGATACACTTGGCAAGACCCCATGACACACCCCTTGGACTCCAATGACGTCAAACGACTTACCCCGTTTCAAACGGACAGGTCAAATATGCTTGCCGCAATTTTATGTAACCCTGCGTCAGGAACGCATGGGGGAATCCCCGCTTGTAACGTAATGACAGCTCACAACTTACGTTATTGTGCACCACTGTCACGCAATACTTTTTTTTGCCCGAAACCCCCAAAGCGTTTTTTCATTAACTTAGTGGTGGCACGCACTTTCTGTAAGGTCAGCACATCTTACGCATGGACGGCACATCCATCACTGCCAGATAATACCATTTTGAAATTTTTGGCCCAAAAACCTCAAGACATTTTCTTTTTCGGTGTTTTATTTTTTTGCTCGAAACACCTTTAATATTTTTTCTTTTTCTATAATTCTTGACCCCGCCAGGACTCGAAAGGTCATTCCCTTCCAATGGTACAGCACCCCAAGCAAGTCGTCGATGAAACCATTTCCAGTATTTTGTATCTGGAACCATATTCTAAAATTAACCTATTGCATGCCAGTTAAGATTCCCCATTTTTTTGGCACTCGTTAGAATTATGCGTTACTCTCCCAATTTGGTATACTCCAGGATACATTTGCTCTCAAGATATTAATACCGATAAAACGAAAATGTATAGTTTCTTTAAGTGGGATATTAGATTTCACACTATCGTGACAATACGTCCTTTCCCCTCTAGTATGCAATACTGGAGGAATAAGGTTGTATTAGATGCAAATTTAAGACATATTAAGAGCTTTTAAGGAAATTTCTATTTCTCTTAGTACCTGTTAGATTTTCGCCTCTTCCATGGGAAAAATTCCTTAATGTCTCCACCCTATATTTTAAGCTGTAGTTCACTTCACAATTACATTAATCGTACATGACCCCCCCCCCCACCCTGACAAAGCATTATCTAAAAAAAACATTTTTCAGACGTTTACTATTAAAAATTAAGTCTTTAAATCCCGTGATTCAGGTTTTTTGCAACCCAAGCCAATCATGATGCCCCACAAAATACTCCACACTGCCATGGCATTTCACCTATGTGACACCAGCCGCCCCCTCCCCCAGCCCGTCCCCATTGGATGACCTGATATTAGAGATATATAAAAACCATATTAAGAGATTTCGTTGAATGACTTTTAAAGAAATGCACCGTTTCATTGAGTATTTTTAGATTTCACTCACTCCCCCTCTAGAAAAAATTCATTTAACACCTCCAATCTTATCTTTAAGCTCAAGAGTATACCAGTCAATGACAATGCATACCACCTTGGTAAGTTATGGATGATATTAACACACCCCTGACATCACTACATCTCCCCCAGGACATCTTTAAGGCATTTCCTAATAAAAATTATGCCTTTAAATCCCACGATTCACGTTTTTGCAACCCAAGCCTATATGATACTCTTACTTTTACTTTACTTCGCGGGAACCAAGACGATATGAACTGTCCTGCCCGGCACCAAGGATCTTGGGAATGAACTTTCCGACGACCCACTTGGCCTGTCGCTGCAGCTTCTCCGTCGATCTTCGCCAGTCTTTGTCCCATCTCCGACCGTGTATCCTGAATCCTCCCCACGGTTCCAGTCCTCCTTGAATTTTTGCCACAGGTCCTTTCTTTGTCCTCCTGTTTACGTTCCAGGGTTGGCTGGTTCGCAGACAAGACGTTTTTCTCGAATGTCTGCCTTCGGGAGGGGCGCAATGTTGGCCGAGTAGGCTCAAGCGACGTTCTTTTTAATGATAAGCGACAGCTTCTTTCTGATTGGCCACACGACTCCTTACTTCACTATTGGAAATCTCGTCCCATCTCTTAATGCGGAGGATGTACCGAGGCAAGCGGTGGTCGAACAACCGTCTAAATTTTCTCTCATCTTCAGTCTTGGATCGCCATGTCTCGCAGCGATAGCCAAGTACTGCTCGACGTTGCACCATAGATTCGACTTTTGTTTTGGGTGAGATCTCCCGTCTGGGAGATCTTTTTGGGGAATCTTTTTTCAGACTAGTAAAACCTCCCCAGGCTTTTTGCTATGCGGGCAGAGATATCCCTTTCACTCCGCCATCTGGTGTTTGATAGAGCCAAGCTACTTGAATTCCGAACGCTTTCTATTTGGCTTCAATCACCGTTGAGGTAACTTGGCAAGGAGCATTGGTTGAAGCCAATACTTGAGTCTTTGCGCCGCTGATGGCCAGTCCGTGCACTTTTGAGACCTCATAGGTCGCGATCATGTCTTTGTAGACTTCGGCGGTAGTTTTCCAGCTCAGCAACGCGTCTGCGAAGTCCATATCTGTCAGGGCTGGAGGACACCAGCTATTTTTCCGAGACTATTCCGCTGTGGTTTCTCATTGCATTTACATGATCCATCTATCGCTAGTTGAATAATATAGGCTAAATGGTCTCCCTGCTTTATACCCCAAACTCCAACTGGAAACTTAGGGGTGTCATTGCCGAAATCAACGGACGCATCTTCAGTGTCCTTATAACGCACTTCGGAGTATCTCAATGTCTCCTGTGGCGCACCGTCCCTCAGCATAATTCTCCATTGCTCCTCTCTGATGAGAGAGTCGAAGGCATCTGCGAAGTCAATAAAGGCGATGAAGGGGTATGAAACCTTCTGAACTTGCTGAAGATGAGGCGAATCGGCAATATCTGTTCTGGAAAGCCTCTGCCTGGTCTGAAGCCTGCTTGTTCATGAAGGGTTACTTTCACGTGCCGTCCGTTGAATCGATTCAAAGAATGACGCAAAAAGATCCTGCATGGCATGGTCGATCAGAGATACCCTATATTTCCGCAAATGCTTAATCCCTTTTTTTTATCGCGGAATGAGGACTGATACTTCCAGTCTTTTGGGAAGGTCTTCGTTCGTCACACCTGGACAACAGGTCGGTTGGCGGCATAGTAGAATTGGTGGGCCTTGAACATTTCGAAGGGATCCTTCCTCTCCCAGGTTTTTATTGTTTTTCATGCACTTCCGCGCTTTTTGTACGTCCCGCATACTTGCGGATCGAGGTTTAACTGCGTAGGCTCTCTAAGCAGCACTCGAGAAGGCAGGTAGATCGCAACGGGGGGTTTGACATGGTTCAAGTAGCTCAGAACAATGCTCTCTTGCCATCGTTCCATGCGTCCTTCTTTCTGTTTCGGATGAGTTCTCCGACTTTCTTCAGTGTGTCACCGTTGACGGGAGCTTTTCCAGTCGCTTCTTTAAGTAGTTTGAACTTTGTCCTGCTGTTGTGCTCCTGACCGTGTTCCAACTCATTCGCCGGTCTTACCAGTACTGTATCGCTGTCCCGTTTCAGTGACTATTTAACTGCTTTTGGCGGCTACTTTTAGGTTCTTTTGCACCTCCCACGAGGGTTCGCTTCTTCTCAAACTAGTTCTATGGTTGGTCTAGAGATCTCAGGCTCGCTGTTTTCGTTTTTGTGTGGCCAGCACCTCCTCAGACTAGGGCGTCCTGTGTCGCAATTTTTTTATCTGCGCCCATTCTTCATCGACGAGTGAGAGACGATTCAAGCATCGAACCGGTTGCTTAGCTTTAACTCGAAGTCGTCGTGAGTTTCCGGCATCTAGTTTAGAATAAAACATCGAAGCGCTTTTTTTTTTTTTTCCCTGCTTCTGTCGCTCTGTCTACTAAGGCGTGACGAACTTTGCAATTGAGGATATATTGGTCGGATCCATTTAAAATCCTGTGTCTGCTCCGTCTGTATACTCGGGCATCCGTGCAGGAGCTCCTCCATCTTCTGCTGACTAAGTGTTGTTGATCTGGCTGTTGTTACGGCCCGTCGTTCGAACGCCATGTAACGAGGTGAGTCTCTTGTGCTCAAAGAGATTGTTTGTGACCATAGTTTGTTGTATCTGGCTAAGTGTAAGAGCATTTCTCCATTTATGCCTACTCGTGTCACCAACTGTGGCGGCAATAACTGCTGCTGTGTCGTGGGTTTACTCTGCCATCCGGCGTTCCAGCTCCCTCCAAAGAGTATGTCACGGCCTGGTGTCCTGTCGATGATTCTTTGAGGTCATAATAAAGGCATCTTTGACCGCGTCACTAACTGTCCCTTTTCGGAGCGTACCGGCGGATTATGGTATGTGGCTAATGTGGCCTCCAGTCTGATCATGCGATCCTTGGTGACATGCTCCCAATAGGTGACGGCATGAGCAGTAGGACCCGTCTCTTAGAACCACTCCTTGGCTGGCCGACCATCATTGTGACCGCGAGTTTAAGACTTGGAAAATGAGTCAGGTTCGGAAACGTCACTTTTGGACAGAATATCATTCGTCTCAGTGTTCTGACAGACAACAACGTTTGATTTATACTTCTGCCGCTCCCTTGCAAGGAGCAGTTGCGTGCTTCAGCTTGCAACTGCGAACATTCCACGCGCCCAATATCAGATGTTTTTTCTTGATCGGGCGGCTTTGCATACTTGTCGTGCCGGCACCACCCTGACCTGTTCCGCGTCGGCTCCGCGAACGCCGTAATAGTAGTATCTCTCTGCATTTGATCTTCATATCCATGATTGCTTCATAGAATTTTGACTTGACCAAAGGCTTCCCCAACCCTTGGCGGCCCCGTTGCGTTAGCCATTCTTTTGTCGGGCTAGCCTAAGCTAATAGAATGTTACACCACTCCACCGCTGTGAGTTGCAACTTAGGGCTCTCCTCCCGGCTCGCTAGTGGACGGGTGCATGAATCTCGCTCCGATGTGCCCCACCATACTTGGGAGCCTCTTGCTTATCAGGCCCTGATTCCCACCTAGAGGTCGGGAGGTTGAGTTGAGACCCACCAAACACTCATAACCGCCATGGCCTCACCCTCATCCATCACCATAAGGCACCAGACCCCACCTCCCGGGCGAGCTGATATTATTGGT
>JAPEVW010000159.1:337246-359746 GCA_027921565.1 Artemia sinica | reverse complement strand
CTCAACACTAACAAATTTTCTCTTTGAAGCAACAGCTTTTGCCGTGATACTAACAAACTTTTGCTTAACAGTGTCAAATTTCTCTTAGAAGTAACAATTTCTCGTCGGTTATAACAAGTTTTCTGTTAGAACTAGTTAGTTTTCCATCAATGATAACAAATTTCCTTAGAAGTAACAATTTTTTCGTTTATGATAACGTGTTTTCTGTCAAAAGTAGCAAATTTTCCTTAATACTAACAAATCTTTTCATTGATGTAACAACTTTTTCTTAATACTAACAAACGTTAACTTAACACTATCAAATTTTTCATGGAAGTAACAGGTTTTGTCTTAACAGAAATATTTTTCTTCTAATAGCACCAAGTTTTCCATCAAATATAAAAAAAAATCTTAGAACTAACAATTTTTCAGCAGAGATAACAAGTTCTCAGTTAGAACTAGCAAGTTTTTTTGCCAAAGATACCAAATTTTTCCTTAAAAGTAACAATTTTTCGTTTGCGTTATCAACTTACTCTTAAAAGTAGCAAGTTTTCCTTATCACTAACGAACTTTCTCATCAAAGTAACAACCTTTTCCTTAATACTAACAAACGTTTACTTAACACTATCCAATTTTTAGCTTACGTTAGGTCCATCTAACTTAGGCTATCATGAGAACTCATCTTAACCTATCTTCCAAGAGAAATTTGATAGTGCTAAGCAAAAGTTTGTTAGTATCACGGCAAAGAGAAAATTTGTCAGTGTTAAGGAAAAAATTCTACTTCTGCCAGAAAACTTGTTATCATAAAGGAAAAATTGTTACTTCTAAGAGAAATTTGTTATCATTGACAGAACACCTGCAACTTCTAAAAGAAAAGTTGTTATCGATGATGAGAAATTTGTTACTTTTACGAGAAATTTGTCATCTTTGACTAAAAACATGGTGCTATTAGAAAAAATTGTTACCGTTAAGAAAAAGCAGTTACTTCTAAGAGATATTCTAGATTGTTTGGTAAAAGTTTGTTAATATTAAGGGAATAGTTGTTACTTCGATGAGAAAATTTTTTAGTGTTATGGATAACTTGCTACTTCTGACAGAAAACTTGTTGTCATAAACGATAAAAATTGTTACTTCTAGAAAAATCTGTTACCTCTGATGGAAAACTTGCTAGTTCTAAAAGAAAGCTTGTTATAACTGACGAAAAATTGTTACTTCTATGATAAATTTGTTATCATCCACGGAGAAATTTGTGCTATGAGAAAAAATTTGTTACTGCTAAGAAAATACCAGTTACTTCTAAGAGAAATTGATAGTGTTAAGTAAAAGTTTCTCACTATCAATGAAAAAGTTGTTACTCCCAAGAGAAAATTTCTTAGTGTTAAGGAAAACTTGTTATTTCTGACAGAAAACTTGTTATGATAAACGAAAAAATTGTTATTTCTACGAAAAATTTGTTATATTTGTCAGAAAACTTCCTGCTTCTAACGGAAAAATTGTTATCATTGATAAAAATTGTTACTTTTAGGAGAAATTTCTTATCATTGACGGAGAAGTTGGTGCTATTAGAAAAAATTTGTTACTGCTAAGAAAAACCTGTTATTTCTAAGATTAAATAAAAAAACAAGTTTTTTTAACTGAAAGAAAGGAGCGACATTAAAACTTAAAACGAACAGAAATTATTCTGTATATGAAAGGGGCTGTCCCCTCCTCAACGCCCCGCTCTTTACGCTAAAGTTTTTCATTGTTTTAAAAAAATAGATTTGTGAGAAAGTCAAACTTTAGCGTAAAGAGCGAGGCGTTGAGGAGGGAACAGCCCCTTTCATATACAGAACAATTTCTGTTCGTTCTAAGTTTTAATGTCGCTCCTTACTTTCAGTTAAAAAAAACTTGTTTTTTAATTTAATTTTTGAACGTTTTTGAATAAATGCAGGTTTTGATCTCGGCCCACCGTACATGAATAATTAAAATAAAATTTTCATGTTAATTTACTTTTATTTAGTTAAATGGCTTTCTCGAAACTTGTTTAATTTTATTTACGAATGTTTTTATTAGTAATAAATATACGTAACTTACGTAACGGACTTCTATATTCAAATATTTTTAATACGTATACTAGGGGATTCGCCCCCTAGTCAATACCTTTCTCTTTAAGCAAAATTTCGAATTTTGTTCCAATTCTTTAAAAATGACCGCTTAATCACAAAGGCCGTTAATTAGAATAAATAGCTCTTTTGAAAATACTAAAAAATCTTTGGCTTAAAAAGCGAGGTATTGACTAGGGGGTGAACCCAATCATCTATATAATATTTTCTGTTCTTTTAAAGTTTTGATGTTGCTGCTGTTGCAGTTGAAAAACTTGTTTTTTATATTTAATTTCTGATCGTTTTTTAAATAATGCTGGGAAGTCCGGCGTCCCCTTCATAGCAATTTCCCTTCCCCCATGAAAACTTCCTTCATGGAAAGATCCTCCCACATAGCGCCCAGACCACACCCCCCCCCCCCACTACCAGGAAAAATCTCCCCTGAAAACGTCTGTATACTTCCCAATAACCAATACTATATGTTAACATTGGGTAAAGTTCATAACTTTCACCCCTCCCCCGGGATCTTCGGGGGATTAAGTCATCCTAAAAGACATACATAAAATATTTTCGAACATGCTGAACAAAATGGCTATCTCAAAATTTTGATCAGGTAACTTTGGGAAAAAATGAGCGTCGGAGGGGGCCTAGTTGCCCTCCATTTTTTGGTCACTTAAAAAGGACACTAGAACTTTTACTTTCCATTCCAATGAGCCCTCTCACGATATTCTAGGACCACTGGGTTGATACGATCACCCCTGGGAAAAAAACAACAAACAAAAATATAAACACGCACCCGTGGTCTTTATTCTGGCAAAAAATGCAAAATTCCACATGTTTGTAGATAGGAGCTTGAAACCTCTACAGTAGGGTTTTCTGATACTCGGAATATGATGGTGAGATTTTTATTAAGGTTCTATAGCTTTTAGGGGGTCTTTCCCCCTTTTTTCGAAAATCAGCCAAATTTTCTCAGGCGCCTAACTTTTGATGGGTAAGATTAAACTTGGTGAAACATATTTGTATCAAAATACCTTTTTCTAGAGGTTCGGTTACCTTTGAGCCGGGTCGCTCCTTACTTACAGTTCGTTACCACGAACTGTTTGATAAATATGATTGTATTATGTAAAGGTTTGTTAGTATTGAGGAAAAATGTTGATACTTCGATGAGAAAAATTTGTTAGTGTTAAGGAAAACTTTCTACATCTGAAGGAAAACTTATTATCATGAACGAAAAAATTATTACTTTTTTACAATTTTTTACAATTACCACAGAGTATGTTACTTTTTTATAACGGAAATCGAAGTCAACCTGTAAAATCAATACCAAAACAAGGAAAGCCCGAAAAGTGTTTTAAATATTCTCTGGGCGTGAATTGCATTTGGGTAACACATTCTAGGAATGGAATATTGAGCCCTCGTAGTTCAAGTAAAAAGACACAAAAAAATAAAAGGGTTGAGGGAGAAGATTGTGAAGATTTCTGTGGGAGAAGATTGAAAATGCCTTAGAGGATGAGAGCTGTTTTCATGATGATGACGGGTGAAAGAGGGATAGCAAAAATTGGTCATTGCTTATTGTCAAGAAACATTAAATCCAAGAATGCTTGGTATCATGACATTCAAGAAGCTAAAATTTTATTTTCGGAACGAAAAAGGTTGAAAATGTCCTAGGGGTGAGAGCTAGTGTCATGTGGATGACGGGGAAGGGGTGACAGCTGGTGCCAGTGTAAAAACAGTGTGGCAGCCCTATTCCGCTCTCGACCTTAAGTATTCTTTTTAATGGTTTGGGTATCTAACCTTCTCACAAGATCAGCCACTTATCTTAAAACCTCTCCCATTAGGTGTCATTGCTTAAGATATGCACCGCCGTTATTGTACAGCACCCGTGTGTGTGCCGTGCTTGGAGGATTCCCCCATGGGGTCCCTTTAGTTTAGCTTGTGAGATAGAATGGGTGCGTTCATATTAGACCTGGTCACGGTAATCCGAGGGGGTCAACCAGAAAAACAATGTACCAAAAAATGTCTAGGAATCACGCTAATATAGGAGAAATAATAGAACTTCTGGAATCCCGGGTGGGCTGCAAGGGGTGGGAATCTTGCCAGATGAACGCTAGAAACAACGATGATGGGATGTCAGAGGGATGTATGTCCTAGAAATTCTATGATAACTTCCCTATTATTACTACTTTTTGAGTTATCTTGAGCAAAACCTTTTTTAACCTCCTTTATTGCCTAGCCAAAGTCTGGATTCCGTCCCCGGAATGATTAGACACTGACCAAACACCCCAGTCCTTGGGATGGGTGGGAACAAGAATTTCTCGAAATAGAAAATTCTCGCCTTTGCGTTTTTTGATATTTGTGCTGAAAAAATATGCCCTGAGCTGCTTAAGGACTGAGACAAACCTTTCGGTAGACTGGACACTCCTTTGTGATGGCCAGCGAGCTGGCTGGAACCCTAGTGGAGGGAGGCCCTCTGCGGGCTAATAAAAAAAAAATAAGAAAACATTTGAATATTAAACATTTGAGTAATTACCACTTTGCGCAACGAAAAAAAACCTAAATGACTAGATGAAAAAGGCAGTTCTGAGCTGGTGAAGGAAAAACAGGTCTCCTACTCCCAACAGATATTCCCCTCCCCTGGAGTCCTCTCCCCTCATCTTTCCTTAAATTACGCATGTTATTGTTTATTTTTATCCTTTTATAAGTCACATTAATGCCTAAAATTGCTTCTATTGTCATGGCACCCTCTGAAAATGAATGCAAGGTGGTGGGTGGAATCTATGGTTAGGGTAATGTGAAATATCTATAAGTTTAACTCAAAGAATTGAATATTTTTGTTAAAAGTCTTTCAATAATACTCCTTAATATGGTTTAAATATACCAATAATATCAGCTCGCTCGGGGGGGGGGGAGGGGTCCGGTGCCATATGGTGATAGATGGGGGTGATGCCATGGCGGTGAGGATTGTTTTTTGGGGGCATCTTGATAGGCTTTGGTTGCAAAAACTTGAATCACGGGATTTAAAGGCATAACTTTTATTAGGAAATGCCTGAAAGATGTCTTGGGGGAGATGTAGCAATGTCAGGGGGGTGTTTAATATCATCCATAATTTACCACTGTGGTATGCATTGTCTTTGACTAGTATACTCTAGAGCTTAAATATAAGGTGGGAGGTGTTTAATGAACTTTTTGCTAGACGGAGAGTGAAATCTAACAACACTCAATGAAACAATGCATTTCGTTAAAAGTCATTCAAAGAAATCTCTCAATATTTAAATTTATCAGTAATATCAGGTCATCGAGGGGGGCGGGTCGGGGAGGTGGGTTGGGGTCACATGGGTGAAATGCCAGGGCAGTGTGGAGTATTTCGTGGGGCATCATGATCGGCTGGGGTTGCAAAAAATTTAAATCACGGCATTTAAAGACATATTTTAACAGAAAATTCCTAAAAAATGTCTTGATGGAGATGATGTCTTGTCAGGGTTGGGAGGAGGGAGCCATGTAATGTCATTGTGGGGTGAACTACAGCTTAAAAGTTAGGTTGGAGACATAAAGCAATTTTTCCCACGGAGGAGGTGAAAATCTAACAGGTACTAAAAGAAATGGATATTTTCCTTAAAAGCTTAATATGTCTTAAATTTGCATCTAATATCAACTTTATTTCACCGGTATTGCATTCTAGAGGGGGGGGGGTCGGGCGCATTGTCGTGATAGTGCAAAATCTAATATTCTACGTAAAGAAACGATACATTTTCGTTTTATCGGTATTAATATCTTGAGAGCAAATGTCTCCTGGTGTGTATTAAACTGGGAGAGTAACGCATCCTTCTAACAAGTGCAAAAAAATGGGGAATCTCCGCTGTCATGCAATAGGTTAATTTTAGAATATGGTTCCAGATACAAAATACTGTAAATGGTTTCATGGACGACTTGCTTGGGGGCTGTACCATTGGAAGGGAATGAACTTTCGAGTCTTGGCAGGGTCAAGAACTATAGAAAAAGAAAAAAAGAAAAAATATGAAAGGTGTTTCGAGCCAAAAAATGAAACACCAAAAAAGAAAATGTCTTGAGGCTTTTGGGCGAAAATTTTCAAAATGGTATTATTTTAGCAGTGATGGATGCGCCGTCCATGCGTAAGATACGTTGAACTTACAGAAAGTTAGTGCCGCCATTAAGTTAATGCAAAAAACGCTTTAAAGGTTTTGGGCGAAAAAAAGTATTACGTGACAGTGATGCACAAAAATTACATAAGGTGTAAGCTGTCATTACGTTACAAGCGGGGATTACCCCATGTGTTCCTGACGCAAGGTTACATGAAATTGCGTCAAGCATACGGGACCTGTCCGTTTGAAACGGGGTAAGTGTGTTCCCTTTAGTAGAGCGGGTGACTGCGTTGTGCAGGGGCGAGGGGCTAGAAGGGTCACATATATATCCCCTATAAGACTCACGGAAATATCATGTTAATTTCCCCATTATTACTCTTTTTCTATTATTCCAACCACATTCCAAGTAATTATATTGTGTCATAGCACCTGGGAATCTTGCCAGGCGAGAATTTTGCATAAATGCAGTGATGTCAGAGGGCTGCGTTTGAAATCCTGGGAGGGCTGTCTTTGAAATACAATGCTATTTTTCCTATGGTTGTCGTGATGTCAAAGGGCTGGGTTTGAAATCCAATGCTAATTTCCTATGCTAATTTCTCTATTATCCTGACCACACTTCAAGTAATTATATTTTGTCATAGCATCTGGGAATCTTGTCAGGCGAGAATTTTGCATAAATGCAGTGACGTCAAAGGGCTGCCGTTGAAATTCTGGGAGGGCTGTCTTTGAAATTCAAGGATATTTTTCCAATGGCTGTCGTGATGTCAAAGGGCCGCGTTTGAATTCCAATGCTAATTTCCCTATGTTACAAATTAAAAAAAGGTGTCCGGGTGGGGATTCGAAGGGGGTAAGCTGTCTTTGAAAGCAGACTGGCCCCACTACCGATACCAGTAGATACATCAGAAGGATCGAGCTTTTATGCTGATTAAAATAAATAAGTTTCATCAAGTTTAGTCTAACCCATCAAAATTTACGAGTCTGAAAACATTTGCCTTATTTTTGAAAAAAGGGGAAATATCCCCTAAAATAGAAAGAATTTTCATGAAAATTAAACCAACAGATTCAACATATTAGAAAACGCTACTGTAGAGGTTTCGAGTTCCTATCTGCAAAAATGTGGAATTTTGTATTTTTGCCAGAAGAAACATCACATGTGCGTTTTTATTTGTTTTTTTTTCAGGGGTGACCTTATCGATACATATTCTAATAAATTATCGTAGATAGAGTTCAGCCTAAATTCACCTGTGTCACGATTCTCTATCTGGAACTCTATCTACGATAATTTATTAAAATCTGACAGAGTGAAGTTAAATTCACCCAAAGTAGTTGACCTCTGTCTAAGTGTTATATCATTGAACTCTAATGAACTAAATCCAAAAAGGCCAAAGAGGCTAGCTTCCGCCTTTTCTTTGAAAAGAATTACAGAATTAACCAATACGTAGTTTTATTTGATTTCGTATATAAACTTTTGTTTTAAATTGTTTTAGTTTAGTTTTACTGTTCATGACGGTCAATGCATATGTGACCGAAATATCTGGTATTGTTTGTGAATTTTTATCACTGTCTGTAAAACACTGTTTATTAAAAGGATTTTATCCCAATTCGAACTTTTATTTAGTAAACATTTTCGGATATCGAAGAGCGTGTGTCTCCACTCTTAGTTTTAATGTTAATAAACGTCTAAAATACAACAAACCTCCAAATCAAAAGTCCGAGAAAAAATTAAAACAAATCGAAACTTTTATGTTTCGAAATCGAGATTTAACATATTGTTTCCAAAAATCTACGAAAGGTACAAAATTTTTTTTTGAGTTTGCGAAGAGGTAAAATGAAGCTCTGCCAATATCCAAAATTATTTAATTTCTAAAATTTTTAGCCTCGAAGTTAGGTTATTGTACTTAGACAAGGTGTAGGGATTTTGAAAACCAAAATCTTCAAAATAGAAAAAATCACCAAAGGTACTTCATTTCTGTAAAATCAATGTGAGCTTCTTAATTAATTTCTCCTTCCTGTTGATCAATCGCAGACTCACACACACTAAACTAATACGTTCCTTCATTCTATTGTAATTTTGTTTTGTGCTCTAACCGCTCACGCACACTAGGCTAACACGGTCCTTCATTCTGTTGCAGATAACTTCATTTTGAAGACAACTTTGCTTTGTCTTCAAACCGCATATTTCGTTATGTAACATTTTTTGTTTGGAATTCAATGTGATTTTTGCTGTTTGTTGTTTCATGCCTTTTTCTTTAGCTGTTCAGAGCAGTTTGTCATTGTGTGTAATTTTGCACGTGTCACAGATACTAAAACGATGCAGCCACTGCTGGGGGGAAATGAAATAAGTTTTGGCTCTTGAAATGTATATAAAAATGATGTCTCGTGTCATTTTTTTTTTTTTTTTTTTTTTTTTTTAATAAGGCTTTAGAGGAGCTTTGTCAAACTTCGGTCATTTTTTACCCAGAAAACCCAGAGGCAAATTTTAAAAAAATGGAGCTGTTTTCAAGAAGATAATTTATACATATGTAAATATATTCGTATATACACTGTTGCTTGTTTAAAGATATAATATATAAGTAATAATATATATGCAACATACGATGAGATATGAGGGTTTCATTAACACTTTTCTTATTATCTTAATTCTTATACTGTCATAATTCTTATCAAGGAGCTGACTTTTCTTACAAAACCTTTTTTATATACACCTAGGGGGAGGGGGAGGATCTTTGAGCCAAAAGCCCACCCCCTCCTCCCCCCCCCCCCCCAAAAAAAAAACAAAATTATTATATTGAGATTCAAACTATTATGTATTATAATATTTTATATTTAACCTATTTTTAATATTATTTGTTATTTTATATTTGTTATTTTTCGAATTTAATCCCCCTTTTAAAGATTGTACACCTGCTCCAAAAAAAGTCTTGCGCACTTTTATTAGAAGTTTGACATGATCAACAGAAGGGTCTAGGTCAAGGGTCATGACATTGTTAGTTCTTGTAAATAGAAAACAATAGCATTGAATTTACTAGGGACTAGGTAGGTATAGACAGCCATTGTAAAAAAAATTGTGAATTATTTTAGGATTGGTCTATCAAGGTTACCTTGTCAACTTTGCCGAATGTTTACCTTTATCTCTGTTTTAGAATTATCCACATCTATATTATGCATATTAAATTCAAACAAAATTTGCGACAGACTTGGCCATGAAAATATTTACCAAGGAGAAACATTTCGGATGTTCTTCGCAGCTAGGTGTTTCCTTTTCTGGAAAGTTTCCTTTCTCCTTGTTCATTGAGAGGGCAATTGAGCGTTTAGCCTAATTTCATTATCACACTTCAAGTAGACTGGTTCCCAACTTCTACATAAGCTATTTGATTTCGAGCTGCCTAAAATGACCCTTGTGATGAACGGTTATATTTTTTTCGAAAAGGAAAGTACATATAAAAAAAACATTGCTTGCGTAGTTCGAAGAAAGCTAGGACCTTGTACATACATAAAAAGGTGGTTGACAGGATTTTTCCCCCTATAAAATTGATGAACTTGGTAAAATATCTTAAATTTGTTTTCGATGAATTACTGATGAATTATTGTTCTACTAGCACGTTTCACCTTTTACTTTTTTATTCTAATGGGTTTTGTATATCTTATCCTTAATCTTAATTCAAGCTTTGGTCTGTAAATTTCTGCAATTCGTGTTTTAGACACTTATTTATTTATTTTATTCAATACAGGAGAAAGGCATAGGCTTGTCGCAATAATGATGATTCTTGTATTTCAGTTGAGTTGGTTTCTGAGAGGATTTGTTGTACGCCACCTGGGTTATTTTATTTATCATAAGGGTTCGTTTATGTCGAACTAGATCGATTTCTTAGGCAATATTTATTGTAGTAGTTACCCAGTGTTAGAACTTTAATGTTAGAAACATAAGTCAATTTAAAATACCCTCAAAGTTAACCGTATGATCTAGGTCTCTTGCATATGTATTTAGCTAAATATTAGGTAATTACAGAAAAAGCAATTGCAAGATAATACAGGAAAAGCATATAACAACGCTAACAAGACAGCTGGAATTTGTGGTGGTATAAACTATGTTTAGGTGACCAGACTTAAAAAAAAGCTATTGTATCACTGTATCAACTGCTGTATCAACTGCAAATCCTGTATCGCTCCTGTATCAACTGCTTCAAACGCCTGTAAAGAAGGAGCTTGCGAAACACATCCTGTCTGTAATCCAGTATAAAATAATAACCCCGATATTTAGCACTATAATCTTACTTCTATGATCTTACATCTTTCTGCACGAATTACCAGTTTTTTAGTTCATCATTGTTCCAAGATTTTACAGCCCACTGATGTACGCAGAAATTATAAAGAACACTATTTTTCTGCCCCATAGAACAATCATGAGAGAACTTTAACTATATACTCATCATTGTTTTTAGACCGCTGATCAGAGCAGAATGGTGAAAGATCTTTGTAAATGAACGGTATAAGAAGTAAGATCTTAGTCCTAAAATTTCCTTTAAAAATGCTCTTTGTCGAAAGATGTAAGACTTAGCACAATGATAAGTAAAAGAACGGCGTTTATATGGAGACGGTTTTGTGCGCCATGATCTACATACAACGTAGTTCATGGTTATTGAGAGTGTATGTGAGGATGTTTAGAACTCTAGATTTTGTTGCCTGCTCAAAATCATTTTGATTACAATACGATTTGTTACCGGCTCAAAATCCACTTTATAAGAAATTATGTTGGGAGGTTTTATCTAATCGATAAGTTTGCCTTTAATACTTAATAATGAGGTTGTCCCTCAAGCAGTGAGAGAGTATCACACTTATGCTTAGTTTTGAGGATCCACATTTACTTACTTTGAAATTCTACAAATATCGTGAAATCGTATGTGACCAGTATTACAATACGACTATATTGCATCGTACAAGTCTTGGTTTTTGGCCTGTACTCTATCATGAAATAAACATACACAAACAAGTTTTTATTAAAGCCGAAGCAACTCACTAGCAATGATTAAGCAAAGAGCGACAATATCTACCATTTTTTTTTATCACAGTTCAATAATCAAGTCCTTTCTATGGAATGAATGGCCATTGAAAATTGAGCGGGTATATATTCGATTGGAAATAGAGAATTATAGTGCTATTTGGAGATCAAAAGGTGATGGTAAAATACCTATGGAACCAAGTTGAAAAATAAGATAATAATTTTGCTCAATATAGTCAGAAAGGTCTATTAGATATGCTTCCAGGGATGATATGACTAATATAAGACCTTGAATTGTGCACGTTGTCTATATTTCTTATATAGTTATTACAGCAGAAAAATCCAGGCAATTTTGATCTCGGCTGTTTAATCGGACTGTTGCGTTCACCAAAAGTTACACAGGCTAGGAGGACTTCCTATACATTTTTTTTTCGGAGGGGGAATTTTGTAAACTCTCCTATGGCTGTCTACCCGAATAGCTGGAATTCAACACCCTTAAAACTTGGGGAAAGGGAAACATAATAGGAAAAAATTAGCTTGGAACCCGGGTCCCATTGTAATTTGGCCCTAAGTGGCCGAATTTGGACCAACAAACCTTTTTTTCAATTTTGCCTGAAGCTTTAAACCAAAAGTCATAGACCCGAAACAATACCAATGTACAGAAGAGAGATTGAAAAATAGGGCTCTAAAAACGGCCAAAACACTTCTTTCTCCCAATAGCTTGAAATCTGCGTCCATAAGTCAGTGGGTCAAACCGATCCTAATGTTTCAAAAAAATTAAGCAGGCATAAAATGGGCCGGATTTTAACTATTATTTTTTGCAATTGGCCTCTATCTTTAAGTTTTATTGTCATGATGATCCTAATGCACAAGCTTGTTTTTTAAAGTTAGGTTTACGTAAAAAATAGGGCCGGAAAATGGTTTAAATAAAAAAAAGCTTATCGGAATGGCTTGAAATCAATACATGTGAGTCCAAAGATCTTGGAAACTTTAATTTACCGATAAAATGAAAGTATGGGCATGAAACCAATAAAAAGGAGCCTAAAATAGATAAACAGGCTTTATTTTCTGGGCAGCTTGAAATTAATATGTGCAAGTCCTTTGGTCAAGGAGAACCCCAACGGGACAAAGACAAATCTAAATGCAAGCTCACTGTAAAATGGTGTCTTAAAAGACGACAAAACATTTTTTTTACGAAAAACTTAAAACTTACATCCAGAAATCCAGAAAGCACAGAATAAACTTGAAAACAAACTTGGTTCGCTCAAAAATGGGCCTGATGCTTTCTATAGTGCTGAGTTGCCTGGATTATAATAGTTTTAATCAGTAAAAACCATAAGATCTGCAAGAGTTTGAAGATTTTTATCAGCCGAGACAGAAATACGAAAAGATTCACGACACCAAAAACAGACCCCTAAATTTTGTGATAGGTTTCTAAAAATTTCTGGGTCAAGTAGACCAAAATTCAGAAATAAACCAAAAGAAAGAGTATTGGCTATATCTATTCATGACACCTAAAATTTGCCCAAGATTTTTTTCGTCAATGATCGACCAGAAAATTATACAGAACCCCTCATTGAAGTGAAATATGTTGAAAAAGAGGATATTATTAGTTTATGGTAGCTCTGATTGGCGAATTAGTTTAATCTTATCTGAATGACTGTAGCCTGCGGAAGCATATAGACTGATCAAAGGGGACTCCCTTGGTCCAAGGAATGAAAATAAAAATTTAAAAATTTGAAAGCGTTAAGACGCAAGAATATCTAAAAAAAATTGTTTTTTCTCCGATTGGCTTCAAAATTAGAGGGCATGCACACTGGGACAATGAAGCCTGAAGGCATAAAAATTCAAAAAAAAATTGTTTTATTTATTCGTGACATCCCAATAGAGAAAAAGCTTTTTTGTCTCCGGTAGGATTAGAAGTCACTGATTATGAGGATTGCCAGAAAGGACTTTTGGACTTTTTGGACAAATTTAGCTTGTGTTGACTTAAGACACAACAGAATGGGTCCAAATGTTTTTTATCTGATCAGCTTCAAACTCAATTAGGACAACAAATCTAAAATAAAAATTTGGTCAGTTCAATTTGTGACGCAAATAAACATTTTATTTTTACCAATCCGCTTGAAGCTTACAAGGCTTATAGGAGTACTTGGAGTACTGAACTAGTTTTCAAGGTGTCAACATCTAACTAATCAGATTAAATTTCATTCGAACAAATAGCATCTAAAGTGAAATTCTTGTATTGCTTGCAAAAGCTTTTACCAGTGATTATTGAATTTTGGACTGAAAGTGGAATTACGATTTTAGGATTCGTTCGTTAAATGCTGTTTTTATAGCCGAGCGAAATTTAGGCTGGGTTGTGCCTTGCAAGTTTGGCCGGTTACGGAAGCCCCCGTGGGGCACAGCCCTCACGTAAAGATAAGTCTTTTTCATTTTTGATCTTCATTTCTGATTTAAAATGGAAGATAATATTAATGCATTATTAACGCAAATTCAAGCAATTAATTTGAAGTTGGATATTATTGACCCGATGTCAAGGCAGGTCAATTCAATGACGTCGTATGTGGCTGAGTTGGGAAATAAATTTGAAAATGTTGCGTCGTTAGTCCAGAATATTCAAAGGGAATCGCAGTCGGTTCGCAGAGATGTGTCAAATGTACGGGAAGAAGTTGGATTAGCACTGAGAAAAATTCAGTATTTAGAAGCTGACATGAAGCGAGGAAACATAGTGCTTTATAACTTTTCGCCGCAGCATAGGGGGCGCTCACTTCTGGAAGATGTTGTCAGTGCTTTGAATGCGGGAATTCCGAATTTAAATCTCCGTCTTTTTGATGTGCGTGACGCTTTCAGACTTAAAAGTTCAATGAGCGTCCGTCCTGTAGTGATCAAATTTGCAAGTGTTGCAGGGCGGGACTATGTATTAAAATCAGGTTTTCTTTTGCGAAGGTTGGGATTATCAATTAGTCCTGATTACACGGAACGTGAGTTGATTGCCAGAAAAAAACTGAAAGAGACTTTAGAAGATGCAAAGATTGAGGGTTTTGTTGATGTGAAATTACGAGGACTTAAGTTGTTCATCGGTAACCAGGTTTTCATGTATAATTACACAAGCGGCCTTGTTGAAGAACAAAAACGTAACACCGCTCATGACAGTGTAAACCCTCCTAGTAGAAACCAAGCTGAACCCCCTCCCCCCAGAATAGTGCACACTAGGCGCCACCGCCAGTTACGGGCATGGTCGGTCGGGAAATCTATAGCAACATGCCCCTGAAGACGACGGTAGCTTGGCATATCCGTCTAATGCTAGGACTAGATCTGAATCTTCGGCAACGGTTGTAGCTTTTAGTTCCGCGACCTCTGAAATGGGGGATAAAGATCGTAATTTGGTGATGTCTTTAACAGAAACCCCAGCTGCAGGCGGATCGCAAGCTATCCCAGCACTAAAGCAGCGTAATCCCGCGAAACGCTCGAATGCGGAAATTATTAGTCCTGATAACAACGAACCAATGAGGGTAAACCGCCCAAGACCCGCAGAGTATAGTGTCCGAGTAAACTCGGGTGATGATGACGCTAAGAGGGCGATAGTACCAAAAAAACTTTTCCGCCCAAGACAGCAAGAACCGACGATGGGAAATGAGGCGGTATAGGGAAATTTGGGCCATGGTGAAAATTCTCTATTAAATTTGTCACATTGGAACATACAAGGGTTCACGCAAAATAAGTTTAAGGACCTGGTTGAAGCTTGTAGTCCTCAAGTTATTTCTCTTGTAGAAACATGGTCTGGAGAAAATATTATAGTTAAGCATTATAGTTGTTTTAGTGCAAATCGTAAAATGTCTAGAAATGGTCGTTATTATGGAGGTGTATCGTTGTTTGATTCAGATGTTTTTTTGCCATCTAATGATGTGATCCGGCTAAAAAGTGAGTCTTGTAACTTAGTTTGGGTAAGAATTTCACGGGGGAAAAGAAGTCATGTTTTTTGTTCTGTGTATATCCCTCCAGAAAGTAGTTCTTTTTCAGATGAGGATGCATGGGAGATATTTCAAAAAGAGTTGCATATTTTTTTGACAAAGTTTCCTGCCGATGGCTTTATTCTTTTAGGAGATTTCAATGCATACACTGGGGAGTTGCAAGAGCCATGGTCTTGCCAATTTGAAGACCATAACCACTCGGAATCTCGTGGTGATGGAATGGGTGATGAAGAAATGGATGAGATCCCTCCAAGGACTAGTAAGGACCATCGCCGAAAAAATAGGTGGGGAAGTAAACTTTTGGAAATTTGTGGTAAGGAAAATTTAATTATAGTTAACGGGAGGATCGGGGAGGATAAAGAGCGGGGAGAGTTTACTTGCTTTTTTGGGAAGTATCCAAGTGTAGTAGATTATATAGTTGTAAATAAGTCTCTTTGGCCGGATTGTGCTTGTTTAGGGGTGGTCCCGGTTTTGGGTTCTGATCACCTGCCGATTAGGTTGTCTTTGAATGTGTTAAAAAAGAGGGCATTAAAAAGGTCATTGGGGGGTTTTAGGAGCAAGGTATTAGATGAAGGATTAGAAGTTAGAGATCCATTGAGGCTAGAATCACAGGAAGAAGAGAAGGTTAAGGTTAAGCTGTTAGGAGATGAATTTCAGGCAGGACTAGAGAAGGGAGAAATATTGGCAAATGATGGAAAAATAGAAGAGTCATTAAAGGTATTAATTGATAGTTTGTATGAAGTAGGTGTTACTACAGCTCAGAAACAACCACGGAAGTTAAATGTTTTTTTTATGGTGAATGCGTAGAGAAAAAATCAGAGTTGGTGCAAACATTGGAGCTACTGAGACAATGTTCATATGAGGAGAGAGAATATCTTTATAATATGTATAAAAGCCGAAGAAAAGAGTATAAGAAACTGTTAAAAGTGAAGAAGTATAAATTTCAAGAGGAGGAAGCAGAGAGAATGAAAAGGGAATTTAGGAATAGTAACAAGAATGAGTTTTGGAAAATAATAAAAAAATCAGTTACAAACGCTTCTGACAAGACGAGTATCCCGCCGGCGGAAAGTTGGCCAGAATTCATCGAAAGCAAGATGACAGAAAGAGAGGAAACGGATAGCCTGAGTCGGTGGGTGGTCGGCGAAAACCTTGCAGAATTCCTTCTAAAGGAAGAAGATTACAAACTACTGCAGCCTTTCACAGGTGATGAAATATGGAATTCGCTAAAGAAGATGAGAGGGACCTCAGCACCAGGAGTTGATGGCATCCCAACAAGGCTCTGGAAGTGGTCTAGGGTATATTTGTTGCCTTTGTTATCAACGTTATTTTCAAGTGTCCTTAGCAAGTTGGTCTGGCCTCAACAGTGGAATATTTCAATAGTTTTACCACTTTTTAAAAAGGGAGACCGAGCATTGCATAAGAATTATAGAGGGATTCATTTAGGAAATAGCCTTAGTAAATTATTTTGTAAAGTGTTAGTGGCTAGATTAGATAGTTGGCTTAAAGAATCAAATAAGTTAATAGAAATTCAGGCAGGGTTTCGAGAGGATTATAGTGGGGTAGATCAGATATTTATTTTGTATGGGCTTATTAGGAAGTATATGAGGAAAAGGGATGGTAGGCTATACGCCGCTTTTTTGGACCTGCGAGGTGCGTTTGATGAAGTTTCACGAGATTTGTTAGTAGAAGGACTTATAAAGTTAGGGCTGCCGAGACGTTTTGTAGGATTGGTTGTTAAAATGTATTTGGTTGTTAGAATGGTATTTAAGGTAGAAAAGTCTTACTCTAGGGCAATTGTGAATAGGTTAGGGGTTAAACAAGGTTGTATAATTTCACCTAGGTTGTTTTCCCTGTATCTTAATGATATAGAAGATTATATGGTAGGGCAGGGAGCCCCAACTCTAAATCTGTCTGCAATGCAGGTGTTCGCTCTGTTATTTGCGGATGATATAGTATTGGTGGCTAAAGATGGGCCTGACCTTCAAAAACTGCTAGGAATGGTGTCCTCATACCTAGATGAGAAGCGTTTGGTCCTAAATGTCACAAAGTCAGTAGTTATGGTATTTTGACAACATGGAAATATAGAGGAAAGGTTTAGTGTAGAAGAAGAAGTGCTTAAAGTAGTTGAAGATTTTGTTTATTTAGGATGCAAGTTTACTTCAAATGGTAGGTGGAAAGGGCAAATTGATTATGTAGCTAATAAAGGTCTTAGGGCAATATGGCTAGTTTTAAAGAGTAGTGTTTTGAAAGTAGGCCTGACAGACCTTAGGCTTCAGAAAAGGATATTCCAGACTAAGCTAGCTTCCGTAATGTCTTTTGCAGCAGAGGTGTGGGGTATGGAGAAGGCGGATAAGGTAGACCGGTTACAGTTGATGTATTTTAAGCGGTTAATGGGGGTTAGTGATAAGTTTAATCATGTAGTATTAAAAGGTGATTTAGGTTTGTTATCATTAAGGGCGGGAAGGTTAGTGCGGATAGTAAATTATTGGGAAAGGATTATAAATCTGCCTAGTAGGAGGCTAGTAAAGAATGCATATGAGGAGATGCTAGTAGATGGCAGGAAAAGTTCTTGGCCAAACCGGGTTAAAGAGACTATTGATAGATGTGGTTTTAGTGAGTATTGGAATGAGGGGAAGGGGCTAGGTGTGGAAGTGGGGCTAGTTGCAAAAAAAGTAAAGGATAGACTAATATAGCAGGAAATTCAAAGGTGGCAGAATCAGAAATCATCCTCGGCGTCTCTGGGGCTGTATGGGCTGGCAAAGGAGGTTTGGGGGGAGGAAGTTTACTTTAAAGCGGGGATGAGTAGTGAGGATTTAAGATGGGTAATTTCGGTTCGTGGTAATTTTTTGGGTATTGGAGAAAGGAGGAAATATATTGGGAATTATAGGATTAAAAATGGTCCTTACCAGTGTCCTATGTGTGGAGAGGAGGAAGATCTCATCCATTTTATGGGTACATGCCAGGAGTTAAGAAATTTGAGGAGGGAAGTGTTTTCAACAGATTTTGGAGGGGTGGATTGGCTTGAAAAAATTTTAAAAAGTAGAAATTTTGATGATTTTAGAAGGTTGGGTAAATTTGCAAGAGTGGGTATGGCACATAGAGAAACTTTTTTGATGAATTGTGAGTAATGTATTGTTTGTTTTTTTTTGTATTTATTTTTGTTTTGTTATTTTGCCATGGCCCGAAAAGGCTTTTGTTGCAATAAATATCTATCTATCTATCTATAGACAGCACAAATGTAACCTCAAATGACACAATCAATTTTGGTAACAGATTTGGTTGCATCGGTCCATGACCAGGGCCGGGAAAAGGCCGATTGGAGCGATTGGGCCCAATGGGGCACCGCTTTTGAAAGGGCCCCGGGCTGCAATCAAAATGAAAAAAAGATTTTCTAAATTGCTAAACGTTCTTAACAGTTCCAGTAAGCGTTGCTTCTGGAGAGAGATCACTTTCTAGGCTAAAACCAATAATAAAACCATGTTATATCAACAATAAATCAGGATAGACTAAATAGTTTAGCAATCATGTTGACTGAAAGTGATGACACAAGGAAAACAGATTTTAAAACCGTTTAAGAAGTAATTGTGGGACAAAAATTTAGAAACATGTAAATTCGTGTGCCTATATTCGGTGATGTAAATTTCAAAAGGCATTTTCAGCAGTTTCATATATCTAGGGGACACAAACGTAAATTAACGTTAGCACAAAATGAGTACAAACAAGAACGAAAGAGGACAAAACTGTAAGCTCAAATTGAACAAACTAGACCATCAAATGAGAAAATATCAAGAGAACTACCTGATAAATGTAAATTTACGACGGGTGATAATGAACATCCGAAACCATCAAAAATGACAAGACCAATCCAAACAACTAAGGCAAAAGCCACTGAAAAAATGCTTAAAGCAATGATAAACGAAAATAAAGATTAAAGATATATGCAATTAAAATATTTACGAAACCGATAATTAAAACAAGTCAAAAACAAAATTGAAGAATTTAGAAATATGCAGTAAAAAGATAAGCCGCAGCGAGAACCACAACAACTCAAAAACGAAAGTGAAGAAAAAAAATAGGAGATTACAAGATATGCAACAATGAGGATCAGAACGAATCAAAATGAAAACGAAAAACAGAAAAATGTGTCATTAGAAGGTATACGACCGAGAGGGCAAAGAAGTGTGCAGTTAGAAGATAATCAGCAGCAAGAATTACAAGCAACAGCAGGAATCGGAACTTGCCAAAGATGAAAGTGAAGAACAAAGAATTGTAGGGTTAGCAGAATCGCTAAAGCAAGTATCAAGAGTGTCAAAAGAAACGGTGAAGAATAAAGAACTGTGCTGTTAGAGGACAGCGAAAGTCAGAACGAGTCAAAAATGATAGTGCAGAAGAAAAAAAGGTACTTGTATACATAATAGTGCACACTCGAGAACAAACCGGTTTTATCTGTCTGTATTAAGAGACAATTAGCTTACGCTCAGTAGAAATCAAGTAACGGGTGACAGAATACATTGGACTTGTATAGTCTGGGTTATATATTTGCACATTAGGGGGTTGGGGTGAAATATGCAGTAAAAAGATAAGCCGCAGCGAGAACCACAACAACTCAAAAACGAAAGTGAAGAAAAAAATAGGAGATTACAAGACATGCAACAATGAGGATCAGAACGAATCAAAATGAAAACGAAAAACAGAAAAATGTGTCATTAGGAGGTATACGACCGAGAGAGCAAAGAAGTGTGCAGTTAGAAGATAATCAGCAGCAAGAATTACAAGCAACAGCAGGAATCGGAACTTGCCAAAGATGAAAGTGAAGAACAAAGAATTGTAGGGTTAGCAGAATCGCTAAAGCAAGTATCAAGAGTGTCAAAAGAAACGGTGAAGAATAAAGAACTGTGCTGTTAGAGGACAGCGAAAGTCAGAACGAGTCAAAAATGATAGTGCAGAAGGAAAAAAGGTACTTGTATACATAATAGTGCACACTCGAGAACAAACCGGTTTTATCTGTCTGTATTAAGAGACAATTAGCTTACGCTCAGTGGAAATCAAGTAACGGGTGACAGAATACGTTGGACTTGTATAGTCTGGGTTATATATTTGCACATTAGGGGGTTGGGGTGCGGGTAAAGTATTTGGACAGCGTAAAGTTAGAAAAAAATTCCTACCTCATAATGTGCAAAATAATTGCTTATAAAACATTTTGCATGCAAACCCGCTATATTTCACCCCCTCCCCTAATATGCAAAACTATAGCCCAAAATTGTTTCTAAGGAATTATATTGTGGTAAATCTCATTAGGATTGACATAACTTCACTTCTCGAATGTGTACCATTATATACACATGTACCGAAAAAATATTATGTTAAAAGAGCAGCACCATCACAATCTTCGATGCCAAGAAATTGTGGCATAAAACCCAGTAAGAACCTACAAAAACACAGTAAACTACGCGAGTGTTATTTACAAGTCATTGGGACCCTTCAACTCTGTAAATAAAAGAAACATTTTTTTTCAACTGAGAGTAAGGAGCAACATTAAAACTTAAACGCAGAGATATCCTTACGTATATAAGGGGTTCACCACCTGATCAATACCTCACTCTTTACGCTAAAGTTTGAATTTTGTTCCAATTCTTTAAGAACGACCCCTGAATCACAAAGGCCGTGTAATTAGAATAAATAGCTCTTTTGAAAGTAATAAAATACTTTAGCGTAAAGAGCGAGGTATTGACGATGGGGTGAAGCCCCTTATATACGTAATAATTTCTGTTCATTTTGAGTTTTAATGTTGCTCCTTACTTTCAGTTGCCAAAACTTGTTTTTTTAATTTAACTTCTAATCGTTTTTTAAACAATGCTGGGAAAACTGGCATCCCCTTAATGGAAAATCCTCTTCCCCAATGAAAAATTCTTCCATGGAAAGATCCTCGTACATAACCCCCTCCCTTGAGCCTCCCCCTCACCAGTAGAACCCCCTTCTTGAATACTGATTACACTGCGTGCTGCCATCTACAATTTAGTGTAACGCTGTACGAACATAATTTATGGTTTTTGTCACTGAGAATGAAAAACAGGATTTTTCTCACTTGAAAAAACAGGATTTTTCTCACTTTTATGGATGTTTCTTAGACGGTTATGAGTGTTAGTTAATTTATTTGTTGTTTTTCATGGATGTCAACAGCAATTTATGTCTGTTTTTATGGTTTTTGTCAATGAGAATGAAAAAACGGGAATTTTCTCACTTTGATGTATTTTCAAGGTTGATTTATTTGTTGTTGTTGTTGTTCGTCCAGGTGTACGCTAGGGGGGAATGTTTTGATCAAGGAATAGGAAACCGGAAGTACATGCATCCTTCTAAACCAATCAGAGGGCTGGTTACATCTCCTTCTAGACCAGTCAGAGTGTCGCTTACATATGATTTTCCCTTTGCATGACAATTCGCCCTTGGGATTTCGTATATAACGGACAAGCGTTGTGATTAAATTATCATATAGTTCTGTGACGCAATGGATAGAGCACATGAAATTATTGATAAGGAAACTTCGTCTACAATGATTAACAATGTGAGTACATTTTCATTCTTTATTTTCAAAATAAAATTATTTTCCTTGGTCACCCTCCAGTATATTCAGGTAAATACCCCCCCCCACTCTAATACAAACTCCACTATGCTATCTTTATACTCGCTAGAAAACGTAAAATATGTTCTTTTTACCACCTAAACCTAACCCCCCCCCTCAAAACCCCTCCTATCTTCATGACTTTAATTCTTGCAATAGAAACAATTCTCCTTTTTGATAAATTCTTGCTTTCTGTATTGTGATCTAAAGTGACATCCCTTAGCTTTTAATATACCGCTTTCCATTTAAGCTGCCGCAGCTAACTTGACAAAACATTTCCGCAAGGTTATAATTAGCTGACACCACAATGTTTTTGCACTTCCTGTTTGTTTGTGATAGCGGCCAAGCCAAAGGGTTTCACTGATCAAAATGGATTGTTTTTCCCGTCAAATTAAAAACAGTTTCACGCAGAAAGAGATTACTGTTAATTATGCTTGTGGGTTTTCACAACCGCTATGGAAGAATGAAATGCTTTCTAGACAAAATAATTGCTAACAATAATTTTTAGCACATTACGTAAAAAGGGGGAGGAGGGGCTATGCCTCAATTCTATCACCATCATTATAATGTGAAACCAAACTGTTTCTTCGCGTGAAAAGTAAGGGGGCAGGTTTAAGAAAAAGATAGCTTTATTATCTGTAAATTGAATATCATTTACATCAAAGATCGTAAATTTAGGCCGATGAGCTACTGGGTTAACAATCTTTTTCTATTTTAAAGCCTATGGACGGGAACATTAAAAAAAATT
>JAPEVW010000159.1:279270-337146 GCA_027921565.1 Artemia sinica | reverse complement strand
CCTACACCGACTCATCCTGTATCAATGGCGAAATTCCGTCAAAACTCGCTTTAGCATTTGTAAAAAGCGCCAGTGCAATAGGTTCATGGACTGGATGCCCACATAAATTTGAAATGTTTGGACTTTCATCTCTTGTGTGCAAAGTAAACGGTATCCCACTCTACAATCTATCTTTTGATAAATCCTGTAGAACATTGTATGAGTTAACCATGCAAACCCTAGATCATGATTCGCAATTATTTGAAAATGGTATAACTGAAGAAATGTTTGCTAAAACACATGGTATCATTGTACTAGATTTGTCTGGCACACAGGATATGAGTATAGTACGTACGGGGAGTGTGCGTTTAGAGTATACATTTGCCGACCCATTGGCTGAGAGTATTGCACTAATCTCACTAAATCAATATGAAACCTATTGGGAAATCACTCCCGAAGGCAGTGTTCTACTAGACTTGGCACCATGAACACCAGTCAAATAATCAATGTATTTAATATGGATCCCTACATGTCCCAGTACAAATCCTATTGTCTGCCCTCGGACTTTCTTGGAAAAATTCAAAGTGTCAACAATACCTTAATTATTGTTAATAGCAGTCCGTCGACTGTGCTGACGGGTCATTGGCTGTGCATCTTTCAAACAATGAAGACGATTGAATTTTTTGATCCTCTTGGTCTACCCTATACATTTTACACACCCCACATCAGCAACTATATTGAGAGCAGTGGGAAAACTATTATTCAAAATCGGAAGAGGGTGCAGGATCTAACGACTAAAAGCTGTGGCTTCCATGCACTACTATATTTTGTGTTCCGATGTCGCGGCTATACTTACAAGCAGTTTCTCCACACTTATGGTGACAATCCACGTCTGAACGACTTTCTAGTGGAAAATATCCTCCCAGACCTATATAATGTTGATTTCAGTGCCCTACGAGTAAAGTGCTTAAAAAATGTTTGTGAATTTGTTTATTAATAAAATGCATATATATACAACAATGTCTTTAAATCTTCAATTTAGATTTCTTCTTCTTCGATGTATAGGCAACTGTCGTGAACCACTAATGCTGGTAGCTTATTTGGATTCACTGTATATTGATCTTGATTGACTGCAAAGTCAGGGTCACATTTTCTACAGTACAATGTAACTTCACTCTTGTCATATCTCTTTGTATAGTCAATGATACTATTTGTATTCATATTATGAAATTCACGAGTTTCAATCTGTCTATTTGAAGCAATATCACATACAGTGTTTTCAAATGGTGAATCACATTCGGTAACTGCCAAATACAAATCACTTGGTTTATAGTCATAATAGGCAGTGTCGTCACAACGATGACGTAGAAACCAAATTGTCTTGTTACCCCAACAGTTGAATCGTAGACCTGACTCCTCCTCCCAGAATAATTTAAATCCACGACGATACCAATCTCGTAGAAATAAACTAAAATCACGTTTGGGATTCTTTCCGATCATAGCGGGTTAAGTATTCTTCCACTGATCACATTTATCATAGTGACAATTGGAGCACAGGTGTCCTCTAGGGTGAGAGTCACAAATCTCCTCAAGACATGAATTACATCCTTTAATTTGCACTGCATAGCCTCTATGTAATTTACAAGGATTACATAATTTGCACTTTTCACTATAGTCATCAATAATTGTACAATTCTCATATTGAGTCCAACTGCCAAGAGTGCACATGCATAATGGACATGTATAGAACATTTTTTTTTTTTTGGTTTCCAATGTCACTTGACTCTTTCACAGCTAAAACGAAACTGATCGTCCCTACCGACGGATAAATTCAAGGTGGAGGAATGGGAGAGGAGTAACTCTGTGACGTCACCTCTTTCAAATGGAGGGGGGAGCCATCTACGTTGAATCCAATGGCAATGTTTTCAAAAGTGCATCCACGATATTATTCTGCTTTGTTCCAATTAATATATCAATAAATTGAGTATAAGCATTTGAGTCACATCTTAAAAGTTTCATACAATAGTCCAATGGGGGAGAATCAGTTTTCATTATATTATCAAGTGTTCCCCTGCGAGAATATCCTGCGTTGAAGAGATAACTCGAGAAAATCATCATCCAAAATCAAATGTTTTTCCATAAACACTAGATTTGATCTAATTCTCTCTTTCTCAAATTTATTCATTTTTCAATCCTTTCACTCTCACTGCTGACTCTAGACTGACCATGAATCGTTAGCCTATTATTCTAACTTGACAGAAAGAAAGGGAACATTTTCGATTTCGAAACAATTTTAGAGGTGTCATTGACCCCATTAGACTTTAATAAACTATGAAAATACATCAAAGCGAGAAAAATCCTGCTTTTTCATTCTCAGTGACAAAAACCATAAAAACATGCATAAATTGCTGTTGACATCCATGAAAAACAACAAATAAATTAACTAACACTCATAACCGTCCAAGAAACATCCATAAAAGTGAGAAAAATCCTGTTTTTCAAGTGAGAAAAATCCTGTTTTTTCATTCTCAGTGACAAAAACCATAAATTATGTTCGTAAAGCGTTACACTAAATTGTAGATGGCAGCACGCAGTGTAATCAGTATTCAATACAGGGGTTTTACTCTCACCTCCTAGCAGAAAAAATTCCCCATTATATTTTTCTACTATGGTGCACAAAATGGCTATCTCAAAATTTTGATCAGGTGACTTTGGGAAAAATGAGCGTGGGAGGGGGCCTGTTTGCCCTCCAGTTTTTTGGTCACTTAAAAGAGCTCTAGAACTTTTATTTTTTGTTCGAATCAGCCCCCTCGTGACATTCTAGGACTAGTGGGTCGATACGATCACCCCTAGAAAAAACACAACAAAAAACAAATAAACGCGCATCCGTGATCTTTCTTCTGGCAAAAAATACAGAATTCCAAATTTTTTCAGATACGACGCTGAAACCTCTACAGTAGGGTTCTCTGGTACGCTGTTAGTGCGATTTTCATTGAGATTCCATGACTTTTAGGGGTTGTTTCCCCATTTTTCGAAAATAAGGCAAATTTTCTCTGGCTCGTAACTTTTAATGGGTAAGACTAAACTAAAGACTAAACGAACGCAGTTTTTGTTATCACAGGAGATTCTTCCCCTTTCTTTTCCCAGGTATACTAAGCTTTTATATTTGAAATCAGCATTAAAATCCGATTCTTTTGATGTATCTATTGGTTTGATGTATGAACAAAGATGATTTACTTGGTGGCTGCTGCCTGCTTGGTCGAATTGCATTCCAGCATCAACAATTTTCAAATGAATTTGTTTGGCCTGTTATAGGACATTACTTGCTCTCTAAAGAGTTCCACAAACAAGTACGATATTGCAACTCATGTTTTGCTTTAGCTTCATAAGCGATGATCGAACCAAAAATAGTCGTTATGTTTTCAACTTCAAAATAGCTGGACAAATTTATCACAAAATCAATGTAGCGGCACACCCATCACAGACCCCTGGATTGTATTTTGAACCATATTCATATGACCAAATGTACTTTTTAGACCCCCATGGAGATGTTAAACAGCACCTTTCACATCTTTTAAATTATTACATCAGTTGTAACCCCATAGATTTCTAGGAAGAAATATTGTAAGACGCTAACAGCTATGCTAAAGGTTACAACAAAACGCAATATATATATATATATATATATCTATATATATATATATATATATATATATATATATATATATATATATATATATATATATATTATATATATATATATATATATATATATATATATATATATATATATATATATATATATATATATTATATATATATATATAGATATATATATATATATATATATATATATATATATATATATATATAATATATATATATATATATATATATATATATATATATATATATAGATATATATATATATATATATATATATATATATATATATATATATATATATATATATATATATATATATATATATATATATATATATATATATATATTTCTTCCTAGAGATCTATGGGGTTACAACTGATGTAATAATTTAAAAGATGTGAAAGGTGCTATTTAACATCTCCATTGGGGTCTAAAAAGTACATTTGGCCATATATATATTATATATATATATATATATATATATATATATATTATATATATATATATATATATATATATATATATATATATATATATATATATATATATATATATATATATATATATCTATATATATATATATATATATATATATATATATATATATATTATATATATATATATATATATATATATATATATATATATATATATATTATATATATATATATATATATATATATATATATATTTGTGTTTATATATCTGTTTATATGATGGATTTAAATTTTGCTTGAAAATTTAATATATAGAGGCCCCGCATAAAAAATTCCATCCGGGCCACGCACCTAGTCGATCCAGCTCTGTTCGTGGTGCCCAAGAGTCTTCTTAGGAATAAATCGTTTATAAATAATATAAACAAGTATTTACTTAAAGCACTAAAAATTATATTATCACAAAATATAAGATAAAATGATGGATTAAAATGCGAAGTTATTCAAGAAATCCACAGGAGGCGACCAGAATGTTTGGAGCCAGAATTCTAAAAATTATACATAAGCTATTTTCCGAAAAATCTTGCTTCCATGAAATCTAAATTCTCTAACATAATCATCTCGAACTAAAAATTATCGAACAGACTAGGAGTAATCGAAAATTTGGACTGAATATTCAGATTTTGTAAAAAATTATGGTTCAAATCCAACGCATTTGCTCTTATGCAGAAACGCTTCAGACACTACACATATTTCTGCATTTATAGAACTACAAAACTCTGATTTCAATAATGAAACTATGGTGATTTAAGAAAAGGATGGAAATTATTTTAAATTATTTAAAAAAAATATGTTAACATAGTAACATGTATAATAAAGAGCTCCTGTAAACTTGAACATTTTTAGCAAAAATCGCCCACTTCCGACTCCAATATAGGCAAAGAAAAATTGAATCAAAGCAACAATTTTAGTGAGAAAAGTGGGCAGCCCCCGTCCATGGCGCGACCATCAGCCACGCTGCCCGGGGCACCCTGCCTTTGTAGCCCTTTCCTTTGAATGGATCTGACTCTAGTCTGTAGACAGTTGAAGGATAGTAGCCACCCATTTACTTTTAATAATTTGTGTTTGTTTTTCGCTTGACCTGAATATATTTTTTTTTTATTTAGTTCTCATTAACTCATCCATAGTAACAATTATAGTAGAATATATATATATATACATATATATATATATATATATATATATATATATATATATATATATTATATATATATATATATATATATATATATATATATATATATATATATATATATATATATATATATATATATATATATATATATTATATATATATATATATATATATATATATATATATATATATATATATATATATATATATATATATATATATATATATACATATATATATATATATATATATATATATATATATATATATATATATATATATATATATATATATATATATATATATATATATACATATATATATATATATATATATATATATATATTATATATATATCTATTATATATATATATATATATATATATATATATATATATATATATATATCTATATATATATATATATATATATATATATATATATATATATATATATATATATATATATATATATATTTACACCTCTTGTAAAAATTCAAACCAGTTTTTAGCTTGAAATGTGTATTCCTTTAATTTCTATTCGTTTTAGGTTTCATTTATTCAAATGTAATCATGTTAGTTTGTTTTCCATTTGACTTAATTTATACTTTTTGCTCCAATCGGCAGGAAGATTAAAAATCAGTTCGCTGAAAATTTTAAGCAAATCTTTTATTTCTTTGGATTTTTTTAATGGATAAGAGTAGAGACTAATGTTAAAATATAAAACAAAATAGAACTACCCTAAATAATGGAGTTGCCACCACTCTAAACCACTAATTTTTAACCCTAAAGTTTCACTCCTTTTTTTATTGAAAGCATCATACAATATGAAAAAATGCTATAAGGCCTAATCACTTCATTTTTTCACGTCAAGAATTTTATTAGTACTTGGTCCACCTCCTCCGAGTAAAAACTGATTTGCTGTCATCTTGTGACATTTTCTGTTTTACAGTTGTTTTCTTTTTTTATGATCTGCAAATATTTTAAAACTTTTAATGTAAATATATTCAGTATCTCTGAAATATAAAAATAACCGATATGAAAAGCCATTTTGTATATACAATGCACTAGACCTTAATAAAGTTTTCTCTAGAAAAGCGAAAGAGGAACTTGTCAACTTTGATGTCCTGTTCTAAGTCCTTTCAACCTTATAATGAGATTTACTTTCATGGTGCAATTCCCAAGCGGGACAAGAAAAAAGCAGTTTTGGTTTAATGAAGCATCTTCCAAGGTTGTTCACGGCTGTAGACACTCTAAGTAGCAATTGCGTTTGCACGTATCAATGTCAGCTCATGCTTTACTGTTCAAATTATAGCTTCTATTTGTTTTTCGCAACATATATTTAAATCAGATTGAAATGAGTTACTAATTTTTTTTAATAAGTGTGTCCACAAAAATGGTTTTGGTATCCCCCTCCCTCCCAAATGTTCCTCATGATCGAAGGTCCCCTACCAAAAAAAAAAAGATTCTAGCTCCTTGCCCTCTTCCAAGTAGATAAGGCAGGAACATTAGAAACATTACACAAAACTGGATGTCTCTCATCTTATCATAGTTACGATAAGCTATGTACATAATACGAGGCATGTTTTTTAAGTAAGCACCGTTTTGCGGCCCCTATTCAATACCTTGCTGTTTAAGCTAAATTTCGAATTTTGTTCCAATTCTTCAAAAATGACCCCTTAATCACAAAGGCCGTTAATTAGAATAAATAGCTCTTATGAAAGCACTAAAAAATCTTTGGCTTAAAGAGCGAGGTAATGACTAGGGGGTGAACCCAATCATATACGTAATATTTTCTGTTTGTTTTAAGTTTTGATGTTGCTCTTTACTTTCAGTTGAAAAACTTGTTTTTTTATTTAATTTCCAATCTTTTTCTTTAATAATGCTGGGAAATCCGACGCCCCCTTCATAGCAATGTCCCTTCCCCCGTGAAAACTTCCTTCATGCAAATATCCTCCTATACAACCCCCGAACCCCCCCCCCCACCCCCAACCAGAAAAAATCCCCCCTGAAAACGTCTGTATACTTCCCAATAACCAATACTATATGTTAACATTGGGTAAAGTTCATGACTTTCAGCCCTCTCCCCGCGGACTTCGGGAGATTAAGTCATCCTAAAAGAAATAGTTATCATATTTTCGACACGCTGAACAAAATGGCTATCTCAAAATTTTGATCAGGTGAATTTGGGAAAATATGAGCGTGGAGGGGGCCTAATTGCCCTCCATTTTTTGGTCACTTAAAAAGGGCACTAGAACTTTTAGTTTCCGTTTTAATGAGCCCTCCCACGATATTCTAGTTCCACTGGGTCGATACGATCACCCCTGGGAAAAAAAATAAATAAACATGCATCCGTGATCTGTCTTCAGGCAAAAAATGCAAAATTCCACATTTTTGTAGATAGGTGCTTGAAACCTCTACAGTAGGGTTTTCTGATACGCTGAATAAGATTGTGTGATTTTCATTAAGTTTCTATAACTTTTATGGGGTCTTTCTCCCTTTTTTTCTAAAATCAGCCAAATTTTCTCAGGCGCGTAACTTTTGATGGGTAAGATTAAACTTGATGAAAGTTATATATTTGAAATCAGAGTTAAAATCTGATTCTTTTGATGTATCTATTGGTATCAAATTCCGTACTTTAGAGTTTCGGTTACCATTGAGCCTGGTCGCTCCTTACTTACAGTTCGTTACCACGAACTGTTTGATACGTTGTTTACTTAGTGTTTAAGATGCCTCCGACAATCTTGAGTCCCGCCTATTGTGAAGTACAGGCTGTTATACGAATTCTTAGTGCTAAAGGCGTAAAACCGATCTATATTCATCATGAGATCTGTGAAGTTTACGGACAAAACATTATGAGTGATGGAATGGTAAGGAAATGGGTGAGAGCATTTAAAGATGGCCGCACAAATGTGCATGATGAAGAACGGAATGGGCGTCCTTCGGTCTTTAATGAAGATTTGGTGCAGAAAGTGGAAGAAAAGGTGAGAGAAAACAGACACTTTGCAATTTCATCAATGTGCAACTGGTTTCCTCAATATTCTCAAAGTGTTTTGTATCGCATTGTGACTGAGAACTCGAATTACCGGAAATTGTGTTCACGTTGGGGTCCAAAAATGTTGACGGATTTGCACAAAACCTAACGTTAAGACAGTGCATTGACTTTCCTTGAGCGGTACCACAACGAAGGTGAAGATTTTTTTAGACCAAATTGTTACTGGTGACGAAACATGGGTGGCCTACGTCACACCAGAATCAAAACAACAACCAAGGAATGGCGACATTCATCATCACCCAAAAAAGTGAAGTTTAAACAAACAATTTCTGCCCGGAAAATCATGTGCACAATTTTTTGGGACAAAAAAGGAGTATTGCTAGTGGAGTTTCTGGTTCGTCATTAGACAATCAATGCAGCGTCTTATTGTGAGACATTGAACAATCTGTGTCGTGCAATCCAGAACAAAATACGTGGCAAGTTGAGTAAGGGTACCGTTTTGCTGCATGACAATGCCCGTCCACATGTGGCTAATCGGACCAAAGATCTCATCAAATGTTTTAAATGGGAAACTCTAGATCATCCTCCATATAGCCCTGATCTGGCGCCCACAGTGGTTAACAAGTCAGGCGGCCGAATTTTATGAGGAGGGTATTCAAAAACTGGTGCCACGTTATGACAAGTGCCTCAATATTCACGGAAATTATGTAGAAAAGTAGATTAAGGTATAGGCTTTCATGTAAAAATAAATTTATTGCGATATCTTTGCACGTCTTTTTTTAATTCCAAAACGGTTATTACTTAAAAAACATCTTTTGGTGGGCTAAAATTCAGCCAAAGAGTCTTGGGAATGACTCTTGGCGAAATACCTTTGATAGAGAATATCATGTCCCGGGATGGTCGAAGTATAATTTAAACATAATTAATATAATTTACATAATGCAATTTGAACGAAGTATAAATGAGCAAACGCTCAAGCTCAATCAGCATTTTTCTATGGCTCAGGTTAACTTCAACTGGACTTGAACAATGTAGTAGGACATGAGTGTTTTCACTTTTCTTCCGTAGCCAATTTTCTTGTGGCACATTTTTCATTAGTTTCCCCGTCTTTTGTGAAGAGAGTCGACTCTGCTTTTTGTTGTATCAATCGGTAAGATTATTTCTGATCTGCCGGTTTATTCAGCAACTGCAGCAGCACACTGTCTAGAAAATGTGTCACAAACCGTCTTTTTTTACGTTTAAACACGGAATGTTTGGATCATCTCAGTTCTAAAGTAAAGTATCGGGGTCTATCGCCCTTCTGTAATTTGGGAAAAATATGTGATGTTTTCTCTTCTGTGTTTCGTGATTGTTCCGAGGTAGGTATATCGTAAGAAACTCAAGGTCTTTCTAACTCCGATTAAGATATACCAGCTCTACACCGCTTAGTTACGGTTAGGGCCCTTGAAGTGGCCAGCGAAAACTGAACCAATTTATTGAGTAAACACACTGTGAGCAAATTGACATGTGTTCACCTTTGGTGCAAAACTAATTGGTTTTGAAATAGAATGATATTAGTGGATTATATAGAATATTTTGAATATATATTATTGGATCTTTGGAACATTATTTCAACTAAATTTATCATTGAGGTTCTTACCTTACATAAAGATAAGTTACATAAGCACTTTTGTCCTCTCCTTAATAGAAAATCCTGCATTTAAAGAGTTTGATGTCGTGTTAGCTACCTTCAAAAATTATCCTCATTGGCCAGTAAAGATACTATAAGTGTCCAAGGATAGCAAAGGAAAGCCATCATATTTAGTATTTTGCTATGGGACACATGATGAATACACACTTGTTGAAGCCAACTTGTCAGAATATAATCCAAGCGTTAGCCGAACTTCAGCAATACATACTGCAGGTGTAAAGGCTGCATACGAGGAATTGAAAAATTCGCCCGACATTTATAAATCCCTTTCCAAGACATATAATACATTAACAATAAAGGAATCTAATAGAGGAGAATGTGCCTCGTTGATGGATAAAATCACTTCTACGAGACTTGACCAAGAAAAAACTAAGCGAGAGTTAATGAAAAATATAACTAAGAAGATTAATGAGAGGTTGTTGGATGCTGATTCATTCCGTCAGTCATCCCACGAAATTATTTGTCAAATATCTGACGCGATTACTCTTGATTATCAACCAAAATTTGAAAAATCGAACAGTCGCTTAAAACTCTTCGCAACCAAATTATAGATCAAGATGAGAAAATCATGATAATTGAGATGAGATTAGATGAATTTGAACAAGAAGTGCTGCTTGATTCGCTAATTTTGCATGATGTTAAGCAGCAGTCGGGATCTGACCTCAAATCAAAAATCCTGCAAGTTTTCGTAACCAAAATGAACCTGACTGAAATAAATTTTGCCCAAATTAGGAATATCTACAGATCGAAAATATCTCCTGCTTTAACCGATGCCTCCCAAAACGACAAAGTCCCTTCTGTTTTAGTTAAATTTGTGAATAGTGATATAGCGAAGATAGTCTTCAAAGCAAAAGCCAGATTAGCTTCAAGTGGAATTTTTCTATCGGAAGCATTGACAAAGAGGCGACGTGAGATCCTATATGCCGCAAAGGACAAATTTGGCCATAGAAATGTTTGAACTGATCATGGGCAAATTTTGGCTAGGCCTAACGGTGAAAGTGTCACTAGAACTGTGTAGTAAGACTAATGATTTAAGGAAGTCACTAAATTTATCTGAAATTATTATTACTAAAATGTGCAATAATATAAAACGTATACATCCCTTGCTTATTAATATTATTGTTGTGACTTAGTTTTTTTTATTTATCTTATTTTGTGTGTGTTATGGCGCAGGTTTGATGCACAATCACCTTAACTTTTATGATTTTATTTTAACTCAGGCTCTGGGGATTTTTACTCCCTTGATGGGCGTTTACTTCAATCGCAAAATAATCCATTAGATATTTTGAGTATTATTAATAATTCTATTGGTCAAATTAAAAGAAATTCCGTAAATATTTCCCAATCAATTACTAGAGAGTATGTTTCCGATCTAAAGTGGGCTACTAGACGAGATGCTCATTTTTCGGTCCTCCAACTCAATACTCAGGGTCTATGTTCATCGATTGATCAGTTGAGGCAGATAGTTTTTGATGGGCAGCCCGATGTTATCGGATTATGTGAGACTTTTCGTAATTCTAGCATTAAAATGCTTTTAGATATGCCCGGTCAAACAGTTTGCGGTAACGATCCGAAAGTAAGGAGCGACCCGGCTCAATAGTAACCGAAACTCTATAAACTGGAATGTTGATACCCATAGATACATCAATAGAAACAGATTTTCTGATTATCTATTCTAATCTATTCTAAAGAGCTATCTATTCTAATTAACTGGCCTTTGTGATTCAGGGGTTTGTGATTGGAACAAAATTCGAACTTTAGCGTAAAGAGCAAGGTATTGACTAGGGGGAAAACTCCCTATTATACTTAATAAAACATACGAGTATAGAAATTCGTTACGTAAGTTAATTCGTAAGTTACGTCAGAACAAAATTTTGAAAAAGCCATATAGCCAAAAAAAGGAAAATTAATATGCGAATTTCGTTTTAATTATTCATGTACGGTGAGGCATAATCAAAGCCACATTGACTCAAAAACGTCCAGAAATTAAATACAAAACAAGTTTTTTTTTTTAACTGAAAGTAAGGAGCAACATTAAAACTTAAAACGAACAGAAATTATTCCGTATATGAAAGGGGCTGTCCCCTCCTCAATACCTCACTCTTTACGTTAAAGTTTGAATCTGTCACACAACTTTATTTTTTAAAACAATAGTTTTTTTATTTAATTACAAAATAGAGCGACTAAATCCCAGAAGGATGGCAAAGGGTGGTCTAGTAATGTATATTTCTGATGTTTTTCCCTATACTGTTCGAAGCGATCTGTCAAGGAATTATGAAGGGGTTTTTGAATTCCAGTTTATTGAAATCAAATTACAAAATAAGGTTTGTTATAATTGGTAATGTTTATAGATTTCCCAGTGGATCTGTCTCTTCTTTTCTTCAGGTCCTTGATGAGGTCTTGGATTTAATAGGCAGACGTCTATGTGAACTTGGAATAATGGGAGACTTTAACTTAAATCTAATTGACATGACTTCCTCTACTACGGTGGATTTTCTCTCAGATATGCTCGCTGCTGGGGTTCTACCAACAACCTGTATTCCGACACGTGTAACTGACACGTCAGCTTCTTTATTTGATAACTTTTTTTCCTCTCTTAATTTGGTTCGGAGTTATGTTGTAGTGAGTGATATTTCAGGCCATTTTCCTGCGCTTTCCAGTTTTAACCTTGAAAAAACATTGAGTAGGGACACTCCAGCATCTGCTTCAGCTTCTTTTAGGTTTGGTTTGAATGAATTGATCTGCCTTAGATCCCATTTAGCTGAGAAGACATGGAATATCTTTGGTGAGGATAATGGTTTTTGTTCAAAGTCTGATTCCTTTTATGAGTCAGTGAAGGAGTCTATTTTTGACGTATGTGCTCTGTCCCCCTCTACTTCAAGGTCAAAAAGATCTATTCCTCTTAACCCATGGATGACCCCTGGTCTTTTAAAGAGTTGGAAAAGAAAAAAATAATCTTTGGAAAGCTTTTAAGTCAGCAAAGCCATTTTTGAATTCTGCACGTCTTCAGCAATTCAAACTCTACAGGAATATTTTTAATTCTTTATGCCGGAAGGCCAAATTTCTTTATTTTTCCAAAAAGTCCGTGGATTGTGGGAAAGAGATTAAAAAAACTTGGCAAGGGATCAATTCCGTCCTCAAACGTTCTTCCCTGGCTCCTTCTATCCCTCCAAGTCTTGTAGTTGGTGATGTGGTTGTTGAGGGTGTTCCATCTATTCAAAAAGCATTTACATCATATTTTTCCAATATCGGGAAAGCCACTGCTTCTTCAGTCAGGTCTTCACAGTCACAACCAGATTACGAATCTTATCTTGTTCAACCTTGTCTCAAATCGATGGTGTTATATCCTGCTTCTGATGTTGAACTAGCCAGGATTGTAAATAGCTTGAAGGGTTCTTCGTCGTCTGGCCCTGACTGTTTTCCAACTACGGTAGTTAAGTTCATTCTTCCTTCAATTATTTCTCCATTGACGATGCTTATAAATCTTTCTTTTGAAAGTGAAATTTTCCCCAGTTCTCTTAAGCGATCTAGAGTAATTGTTTTATATAAAGGTGGACCAAGAAATGATCCAGCCAATTACAGTCCTTTATCTTTGTTGTCTGTTTTTAGCAAAATTTTTGAAAAGACTATGCTTTCCCGTCTACTTACTTTTCTAGAGGCTAAAAGGTTTTTTCATGATTTTCAGTTTGGCTTCCGAGCTAAACATTCTACGGAGCATGCATGTGTAACTCTTTTAAATTTTCTCCCCACCGCGCTTGACCTTGGTTTGATTTCTGCTGCTATATTCTTAGATGTCCGTAAGGCTTTCGACTCTTTAACTCATGAGATTCAGCTATATAAGCTACCAAACAATGGTGTAAGAGGCCAGGTTCATGCTTGGTTTGATTCCCCTTTTTCAAGTAGCACTATCTCCGTAGATTTCCTTTCCTACTTTTTGTCTGAGGTTGAGTTTGGTGTTCCTCAAGGCTCTGTTTTTGGACCGTTTCTGTTTTTCATTTATGTTAATGACTTTATAGTTGCAGTTAAAAACAAAAACCTAAAGTTTTTTGTCGCCAATGTCATCCTGAATCTTTCAATGCTAAAATAAATCCGCCGTTTTCGCAGGATGTGGACACTCTGTTTGCTTTCGCTGATGACAGTACCATTGGTACAGTACCAATGGTACTGTAGTAGGAACTGAGTCTGAGATGCTTCCTAAATTAGTTGACCCTTTTGAGAGAGTCGTTCTTTGGTTTGATGCAAACTGCCTTGCCCTAAGTGTTGCTAAGTCAAGTGTTTTAATTTTTTCCCGTATTTCTCTGGCGTGCCCTGAGTTAACTAAAATCCAGCTTTCAAAGGGCTCTCTCAGTTCAAAGGGCTCAGACCTAAGGATCGATATGTCCGATTTTTTGGTATTCTTCTCGATGAAAACCTTTTATTCAATTATCATATTGGACTTATTAGTATGAGGATCTAAAGGAGTCTTGGAATTTTGAGGAAGCTAAAACATATTTTTCCTGGATCAGTTTTAAAAATTGTTTTCCGTTGCTTAGTTCAGTCCTATTTCTCTTATTGCCTTACAATATGGATGTCAACATTCTTTTATTTTTTGAAACCACTTTCCAAGTTATATGATAATTCAAGAAGGCTTATACAGAAAACAAATTGTTCTACAACTAACCCAACTAGCCGATTACTTTATTTGCGGTCTCCCTACATTCTTTCGTGCGCGTCTTTCACTTTTCATCAACTTCATGGTGATGTTCCCACAACCCATTAAACTACTTCTTCTTTCGTCACTGATAGGCCTTCACATTATCTTCGCAATTCAAGGAATATTAATATGTTATATACTCCATCGGTGAGGTCTGACTTTAATCCATTAACTGCTTGTCATATCGTTTGGAATGGCCTACCTGAGACAGCTCAAAAATTTCACTCGTTTGGATGTTTCAAAAGAATTTTAAGAAATCTTTTAATCTCTTGATTTTTCATTTTTAAATATATTTTTCTAAATTTTATTATTGTTCGTTAGGGGGGGGGGGGCGGGTGGGTGACACTAGCCTAGGTCATAAACGTTTGTTGTGAGGGGTACTGAGTTTGGTCAATATTTTTTGTGGCTTGGTTCAAATATATATTCGGAATTTGGTTTAACTTATTCGATTGTCCTACATCTTTTCTTTTTTGTTTGTTTGTGTGTGTGTGTGTGTGTGTGTGTGTGTGTGTGTGTGTGTGGTGTGTGTGTGTGTGTGTGTGTGTGTGTGTGTGTGTGTGTGTGTGTGTGTGTGTGGTGTGTGTGTGTGTGTGTGTGTGTGTGTGTGTGTGTGTGTGTGGTGTGTGTGTGTGTGTGTGTGTGTGTGTGTGTGTGTGTGTGTGTGTGTGTGTGGTGTGTGTGTGTGTGTGTGTGTGTGTGTGTGTGTGTGTGTGTGTGTGTGTGTGTGTGTGTGTGTGTGTGTGTGTGTGTGTGTGTGTGTGGTGTGTGTGTGTGTGTGTGTGTGTGGTGTGTGTGTGTGTGTGTGTGTGTGTGTGTGTGTGTGTGTGGTGTGTGTGTGTGTGTGTGTGTGTGTGTGTGTGTGTGTGTGTGTGTGTGTGTGTGTGTGTGTGTGTGTGTGTGTGTGGTGTGTGTGTGTGTGTGTGTGTGTGTGTGTGTGTGTGTGTGTGTGTGTGTGTGTGTGTGTGTGTGTGTGTGTGTGTGTGTGTGTGTGTGTGTGTGTGTGTGTGTGTGTGTGTGTGTGTGTGTGTGTGTGTGTGTGTGTGGTGTGTGTGTGTGTGTGTGTGTGTGTGTGTGTGTGTGTGTGTGAGTGTATCTCTGAAATATGTTTAATATCTCTGAAACTTAGAATTACCCAATGGTAAAAACCTTTATAGATATATAATACGCTAAACCTTAATAACATTTCTCTAGAAAAGCGAAAGAGGAACTTGTCAATTGAAATGTTCTGTTTTAAGTCCTTTTGACCTTAAAATGAGATTTACTTTCATGATGCAATTCCCCAAACAGAACAAGGAAAAAGTGTGTGTGTATGTGTGTGTGTGTGTATCTCTGAAATATGTTTAATATCTCTGAAACTTAGAAATAACCAATCGTAAAAACTTTTTTATATATATAATACGCTAAACCTTAATAACATTTCTCTAGAAAAGCGAAAGAGGAACTTGTCAATTGAAATGTCCTGTTTTAAGTCCTTTTAACCTTAAAATGAGATTTACTTTCATGATGCAATTCCCCAAACAGAACAAGGAAAAAGTGTGTGTGTATGTGTGTGTGTGTGTATCTCTGAAATATGTTTAATATCTCTGAAACTTAGAAATAACCAATCGTAAAAACTTTTTTATATATATAATACGCTAAACCTTAATAACATTTCTCTAGAAAAGCGAAAGAGGAACTTGTCAATTGAAATGTCCTGTTTTAAGTCCTTTTAACCTTAAAATGAGATTTACTTTCATGATGCAATTCCCCAAACAGAACAAGGAAAAAATAAAGTTTGTTTTAATGAAACCTCTTCAAAGGTTGTTCACTGTTGTAAAAAATCTAAGAGGAAACAGCCATCGCGTTAACACGAATTAATGTCAGTTAAAGTATTCAGTACTTGATTATTCATATTATAGTTTTTATTCGTAACTGCCTTGCTGAAAACATGCTTCTCCCAATTTTTGCCAAGTTTAGTCTTCGTGTATTCTATAAAAAAAAAAATTGGCAGGACTAACAGGCCCCATGCTCTTTTTTCCTCACATCTTTCGGCCTCTGGTAATCAGAAGGCTCTTTTAAACTCCCTTTAATGTCAATGTAAATTGGATGTCCTCATTCTATGTGCAGTGCCAGTACTTCATTTGTCCTGTCCTTCTCTCTAGTCAAAGAAAATGTTCATTTTTATCATTACAGCCATAGACGCTCGGATTACATATATATATATATATATATATATATATATATATATATATATATATATATATATATATATATATATATATATATATATATATATATATATATATATATATAATATATATATATATATATATATATATATATATATAATATATATATATATATATAAATATATATATATATGTATATATATATATATATGTGTGTATATATATATATATATATATATATATATATATATATATATATATATATATATATATATATATATATATATATATATATATTATATATATATATATATATATATATATATGTATTATATATATATATATAATTATATATATATATAAATTAAGTTAAAAAAAATTTCTACAAAATAAGTTTTTCAAAAAAAGTAAAGAGCTCCATTAAACCAAAATGAACAAAAATAGAATCAAATAATCTACCAAGTATACAACTACCACTAATCGGTATCAATAAATAAGTTAAACCTAAAACAAACAGAGATTAAAATAGATAAAAGAGTCAAACTCAAAACGAGTAGAAATTGATATGAGTAGGGTTCAAAACCCTATGTACTTTACTGAAAAAAATTCAAATGAATTTACTGAACAAAATGTGTATTTTCAGTTTAATATACATATGTTGATATTTATTCTTTAAAATCGTAATTACTTTTTGATTTCTTAAAGCTATAAAAGTTAAAACATTAAAATAATTTTTACACTTAAGATATCTAAAAGATTACATTTAAAAGAATGTTTGGGGAAATGGTTGGCATGAGAGGGTGGTTAATTGCCCTACAATCACTTTCCACTATTAAAAAGGGCACTAGCCATTTCAATGTCCAATCGAATGAGCCCTTTTTGAAGTTTCTCCGACAACGCTTTCTACAAAATCCTTATACAGCCCCAGAATATAAAACCCCAGTCATTATATACCCCAGTCATCCTCAAAGACATATTCTCCGGACCTTTCAACTACGTTGAACAGAATGCCTATCTCCAAATTTTGATTGGATGTGTTTGGGAAAATTGTGGGCGTGAAGGGGGCGTTAATTGCCTTCCAATCACTTTTGGCTATTAGAAAGGGCACAAGCCCATCCAATTTCCAATTAGTTGAGCCCTTTTTGAAGTTTCTACGACAGCGCTTTCTATAAAAATCTTATATGCCCTTTGGGCATAACTTACAACCCTTCCCCTGAGGGCTGTAGGGGGGGGAGTTGTTGACCTCAAAGATATAATTTTTAAAACCTTCAACTACGTTGAACAAAATGGCTATCTCAAAATTTTGAACGCATTTGTTTGGGAAAATGGTTGGCGTGAGAGGGGGGTTATTTGCCCTTCAATCACTGTCGACTGTTAAAAACGGCACTAGCCTTTTCAAATTCCAATCGAAAATGCCCTTTTTGAAGTTTTTATGACAAAGCTTTTTATAAAAACCTTATAATTCCCCAGGGCATAACTTAAAACTCTTGCCCTGAGGGCTTTAGAAGGAATGTCATCCTCAAAGACCTAATTTCCGGACCTTTCAACTACGTCGAACAAAACGGCTATCTCAAAATTTTGATTGGATGTATTAGAGGAAATTGTTGGCGTGAAAGGGGGGGGGTAGTTGCCCTCAAATCACTTTCGAATATAAAAAGGCACTAGCCCTTTCATTTTCCAATCGAATGAGCCTTTTTTGAAATTTCTACGACAACGGTCTAGATAGGTCAGAAGTTCGAGCAAATTCGTTAAGAGCCTTTAATTTGGAAGAAAACAAATTCATTTTTTGTAATCAGTCAGCAACTAAGACACTCAGAATTTACCAACTAGCTGAGTTTCTGTACTCAAATGTGCTTTGTTAAATTTTTGTTACTCAGTCAGCAACTAAAATACTCAGAATTTATCAAATAGTTGAGCTTGTATTACTCAAAAGTGGTTTTGTTAAAATATTTTATACCCAGTCGGCTACTAAAACAAACGAAAATTATCAACTAGCTGAGTTTTTTGTACTCAAAAGTGCTTTTATTAAATTTTGTTACTCAGTCAGCAACTAAAACACTCGAAATTTACCAACTAGCTGAGTTTCTTGTACTCAAAAGTGCTTTCATAATATTTTTTTGTACTCAGACAGCAACTGAAACACTCGAAATTTATTAAGTAACTGACTTTTTTGTGCTTAAAAGTGTTCTTATAATTTTTTTATGTATACTCAGTAACTATAGCTCTTCGAATTTAACAACTAGCTGAGTGTGTTGTACTCAAAAGTTCTTGTGTTCAAATTTTTGGTACTCTTCCTACAAGTCAAACATACGGAATTTATCAAATAGTTGAGTTGGTTTTACTCGAAACTACTTTTATTAATTTTTTATGCTCAGTCCACAACTAAAACACAAGAAATTTATCAAAAAGCTGAGTTTGTTGTGCAAAAAAATACTTTCCTTAATTTTTTGGTACTCTGGAGGCAAGTAAAACACTAGGAATTAACCAGCTAGCTGAGTTTGTTGTACTTAAAATTGTGTTTCTTAAGTATTTGGTACTGAGCCTGCAACTAAAACATACTGAATTTATCAATTAGGTGCATTTTTTGTACACAGAAGTGCTTTCATAAAATTTTTGTTACTCAGTCAGCAGCTAACACACTCGGAATTTACCAACTAGCTGAGTTAGTTGTTCTCAAAAGTGCTTTTACTAAACTTTCAATATTCACTTAGTAATTAAAACACCCAGAAATTACCAACTAGTTGAGTTTGTTGTGCTCAAAAGTGCTTCTATTAATTTTTTTTGCACTCATCCAGCAACTAAAGCACTTGGAATTTATCTACTGTACTAGTTGAGTCTGTTGTACTCAAAATGAAATATGAAATATTTGGCTCAGTCATCAAAAGTGCTTTAATTATAATTTGTTGCTCAGTCAGCAACTAAAACGTCCGAAATTTACCGATTAGTTGAGTTTCTTGTACTCAAAATTGCTTTCATTAATTTTTTTGTACTCAGCCAACAACTAAAACACTCGAAATTTATGAAGTAACTGATTTTTCTTTTTTGCTTTCATTAAATTTTTTATATATACTCGGTAACTATAAATATTCAAATTTACCAACTAGCTGTGTTTGTTGTACTCAAAAGTGCTTTTATTGAGTTTTTAGTACTCTTTCAATAGGTCAATCACACGGAATTGATCAGATAGCTGAGTTTGTTGTAATCAAACCTGCTTATATTAAGTTTTTGGTACTCAGCCTGCAACTAAAACACACGGAATTATCCACTAACTGAATATATTGTACTAAAAAGTGCTTTTATTAAATTTTTGATATTCATTTAGCAGTCAAAACACTTGGAATTCACCAACTAGTCAATTTTGTTGTAATCATAAGTTTTTTCCTTAAATTTTTGGTCCTCAGCCAGCAACTAAAACAGTTAGAATTTATTAACTAGTTGAGTTTGTTGTACTCAGAAGTGAATTCAATAAATTTTTGTTACTCAATTAGCAACTAGAAAATCTTATTTCAAGAAACAATACATTCTGAGCATAACCTTCGTATATTTCCTCATAATATTTAAATCAGCAAAACATTTTGATGAAAACATTTGGTATTTTTTAATAATGCATTTGCTGAATTCCAATCTTATTCCAAGAAACATTACATTTTGAGCGACACCTTCTTATATTTCCTCATCTTATTTCAATTAGGAGAACATTTTAATAAAAAATATTATGTATTTTGGATAATGCATTTGTTTATTTCCATCTTATTTCAAAAACCTTTACATTTCGATCAAGACCATCGTATATTTCCTCGTCTTGATTTAAGCAGTAAATAGAAATTGAAGAAAATATTATGTATTTTTGAATAGTGCATTTGCTTATTTCTATCTTATTTCAGGAAACAATACATTTTTGGAGACACCATTGCATATTTTCCCATCTTATCTCAAGCAGCAAAACACTTCGATGAAAATATTTAATATTTTGAATCGTGCATCTGCCTATTTCCATCTTATTTAAAGAAGTAATACATTTTGAGCAAAACACTATTACATATTTCATCATCTTATTTCAAGCAGTAAAACATTTTGAAGAAAATATTAGTAGAGAAGCCCTAACATCTCCCAACGGGACTCCATATATGGGCATAGAGTCCCTAGGGAAAACACCTGTGCTGTCAGTCCGACGGGGCACCACATATGGGCATGGAATCCCCAGGGAGAACACGTTTCCGAGGAATTGGTGTTCGTCCAGGAGAATTGTTTCCGGGGCGAAGTTTATTAATGTCTTTGGTGTTCGTCCAGGAGAATTGTTTCCGGGCGAAGTTTATTAATGCCTGACGGATGATGTCAAGATTGATTGATTTGTCACGAAAGGGGAATTAATTTGTTGTTTCTAAGGAGAATTATTGATCTACGAAAGGGGAATTAATTTGTTGTTTCTAAGGGGAATTATTGATTCACGACGAGCTCGTGTCGGGTATCCATTTATGGGCATAGAATGACTTAATCGACTAGGACAAATGGATTTCTGAGAAATTGATTACATAATCGGTAGAACCCTATCAGGAGGTCGTGACGGGGGTCCATATATGGACATAGAATGACGTAATCGACTAGTACAAATGGATTTCTGAGAAATTGATTACATAATCGGTAGAACCCTATCAGAAGGTCATGACGGGAGTCCATATATGGGCGTAGAATGACGTAATCGACTAGGACAGTTGGATTTCTGAGAAATTGATTACATAATCGGTAGAACCCTATCAGGAGGTCATGACGGGAGTCCATATATGGGCATAGAATGACGTAATCGACTAGGACAGTTGGAATATTTCAGTAGTGTTTTGTTGTGGTTTACATTGTCACAGTTACATTCTCTTAATTTTTCAAAGTTCATTTTGGATTTCTTTCATTGAAATGCAAGAGTTGGAATATTTCAGTAGTGTTTTGTCGTGGTTTACCTTGTCACTGTTACATTCTCTTAATTTTTCAAAGTTCATTTTGAATTTCTTCCATTGAAATGCAAGAGCTGGAATATTTCAGTAGTGTTTTGTTGTGGTTTACCTTGTCACAGCTACATTTTCTTGATTTTTCAAAGTTCATTTTCAGAGTTGGATTATTTCAGTAGTGGTTTGTTGTGGTTTACCTTATCACAGCTACATTCTCTTGATTTTTCAAAGTTCATTTTGAATTTCTTTCATTGAAATGCAAGAGTTGGAATATTTCAGTAGTGGTTTGTCGTGGTTTACCTTGTCACAGTTACATTCTCTTGATTTTTCAAAGTTCATTTTGAATTTCTTTCGTTGAAATGCAAGAGTTGGAATATTTCAGTAGTGTTTTGTCGTGGTTTACCTTGTCACAGTTACATTCTCTTGATTTTTAAAAGTTCATTTTGAATTTCTTACATTGAAATGCAAGAGCTGGAATATTTCAGTAGTGGTTTGTTGTGGTTTACCTTGCCTCAGTTACATTTTCTTGATTTTTCAAAGTTCATTTTGAATTTCTTTCGTTGAAATGCAAGAGTTGGAATATTTCAGTAGTGTTTTGTTGTGGTTTACCTTGTCAAACTTACATTTTCTTCATTTTTCAAAGTTCATTTTGAATTTCTTTCATTGAAATGCAAGAGTTGGAATATTTCAGTAGCGTTTTGTTACGGTTTACCTAGTCACAGTTACATTTTCTTGGTTTTTCAAAATCCATTTGGGATTTCTTTCGTTGAAATGCAAGAGTTGGAATATTTCAGTAGTGTTTTGTTGCGGTTTACCTAGTCACAGTTACATTCTCTTGATTTTTCAAAGTCCATTTACGATTTCTTTCATTGAAATGCAAGAGTCGGAATATTTCAGTAGTGTTTTGTTGTGGTTTACCTTGTCACAGTTACATTCTCTTGATTTTTCAAAGTCCATTTTGAATTTCTTTCAATGAAATGCAAGAGTTGGAATATTCCACTAGTGTTTTGTCGTGGTTTACCTTCTCACAGTTACATTCTCTTGATTTTTCAAAGTTCATTTTTAATTTCTTTCGTTGAAATGTAAGAGTTGGAATATTTCAGTAGTGTTTTGTCGTGGTTTACCTTGTCACAGTTACCTTCTCTTGATTTTTAAAAGTTTATTTTTAATTTCTTTCCTTGAACTGCAAGAGTTGGATTATTTCAGTAGTGTTTTGTTGTGGTTTACCTTGTCACAGTTACATTTTCTTGATTTTTCAAAGTTCATTTTGAATTTCTTTCGTTGAAATGCAAGAGTTGGAATATTTCACTAGTGTTTTGTTATGGTTTACCTTGTCACAGTTACATTCTCTTGATTTTTCAAAGTTCATTTTGAATTTCTTTCGTTGAAATGCAAGAGTTGGAATATTTCAGTAGTGTTTTGTTATGGTTTACCTTGTCACAGTTACATTCTCTTGATTTTTCAAAGTTCATTTTGAATTTCTTTCGTTGACATGCAAGAGTTGGAATATTTCAGTAGTGTTTTGTCGTGGTTTACCTTGTCACAGTTACATCCTCTTGATTTTTCAAAGTTCATTTTGAATTTCTTTCGTTTAAATGCAAGAGTTGGAATATTTCAGTAGTGTTTTGTTATGGTTTACCTTGTCACAGTTACATTCTCTTGATTTTTCAAAGTTCATTTTGAATTTCTTTCGTTGAAATGCAAGAGTTGGAATATTTCAGTAGTGTTTTGTTATGGTTTACCTTGTCACAGTTACATTAGCTTGATTTTTCAAAGTTCATTTTGAATTTCTTTCATTGAAATGTAAGAGTTGGAATATTCCACTAGTGTTTTGTTGGGGTTTACCTTCTCACAGTTACATTCTCTTGATTTTTCAAAGTTCATTTTGAATTTCTTTCGTGGAAATGTAAGAGTTGGAATATTTCAGTAGTGTTTTGTCGTGGTTTACCTTGTCACAGTTACCTTCTCTTGATTTTTAAAAGTTCATTTTGAATTTCTTTCCTTGAACTGCAAGAGTTGGATTATTTCAGTAGTGTTTTGTTGTGGTTTACCTTGTCACAGTTACATTTTCTTGATTTTTCAAAGTTCATTTTGAATTTCTCTCATTGAAATGCAAGAGTTGGAATATTTCAGTAGTGTTTTGTTGTGGTTTACCTTGTCACAGTTACATTCTCTTGATTTTTCAAAGTTCATTTTGGATTTCTTTAATTGAAATGCCAGAGTTGGAATATTTCAGTAGTGTTTTCTTGTGGTTTACCTTGTCACAGTTACATTCTCATGATTTTTCAAATTTCATTTTGGATTTTTTCATTGAAATGCAAGAGTTGGATTATTTCAGTAGTGTTTTGTCGTGGTTTACCTTGTCACAGTTACATTCTCATGATTTCTTCAAAGTCCATTTTGAATTTCTTTCACTGAAATGCAAGAGTTGAATTATTTCAGTAGTGTTTTGTTGTGGTTTACCTTGTCACAGTTAAATTCCCTTGATTTTTCAAAGTTCATTTTGAATTTCTTTCGTTGAAATGCAAGGGTTGGAATATTTCAGTAGTGTTTTATTGTGGTTTACCTTTTCACACTTACATTATCTTGATTTTTCAAAGTTCATTTTGGATTTCTTTCATTGAAATGCAAGAGTTGGAATATTTCAGTAGTGTTTTGTTACGGTTTACCTAGTCACAGTTACATTTTCTTGATTTTTCAAAGTTCATTTTGGATTTCTTTCGTTGACATGCAAGAGTTGGAATATTTCAGTAGTGTTATGTTGCGGTTTACCTAGTCATGGTTACATTCTCTTGATTTTTCAAAGTCCATTTTGGATTTCTTTCATTGAAATGCAAGATTTGGAATATTTCAGTAGTGTTTTGTTGTGGTTTACCTTGTCACAGTTACATTCTCTTGATTTTTCAAAGTCCATTTTGAATTTCTTTCATTGAAATGCAAGACTTGGAATATTTCAGCAGTGTTTTGTTATGGTTTACCTTGTCACAGTTACATTCTCTTGAGTTTTCAAAGTTCATTTGGGATTTCTTTCGTTGAAATGCTAGAGTTGGAATATTTCAGTAGTGTTTTGTTGTGGTTTACCTTGTCACAGTTACATTCTCTTAATTTTTCAAAGTTCATTTTGAATTTCTTTCATTGGAATGCAATAGTTGGAATATTTCAGTAGTCTTTTGTCGTATTTTACCTTGTCACAGTTACATTTTCTTGATTTTTCAAAGTTCATTTTGGATTTCTTTCATTGAAATGCAAGAGTTGGAATATTTCAGTAGTGTTTTGTCAGGGTTTACCTTGTCACAGTTACATTCTCATGATTTTTCAAAGTTCATTTTGGATTTCTTTCATTGAAATGCAAGAGTTGGATTATTTAAGTAGTGTTTTGTCGTGGTTTACCTTGTCACAGTTACATTGTCTTGATTTTTTCAAAGTTCATTTTGAATTTCTTTCACTGAAATGCAAGAGTTGGATTATTTCAGTAGTGTTTTGTTGTGGTTTACCTTGTCACAGTTACATTCTCTTGATTTTTCAAAGTTCATTTTGAATTTCTTTCGTTGAAATGCAAGGGTTGGAACATTTCAGTAGTGTTTGTTATGATTTACCTTGTCACATTTACATTTTCTTGATTTTTCAAATTTCATTTTGGATTTCTTTCATTGAAATGCAAGAGTTGGAATATTTCAGTAGTGTTTTGTCGTTGTTTACCTTGTCACAGTTACATTCTCTTGATTTTTCAAAGTTCATTTTGGATTTCTTTTTTATTGAAGTGTAAGAGTCTGGTTAGGTTAGGTTTTTTTTGAAGAAGAGCAAAATGTTCAAGTTCTTTTCTGAATTTTCTTAAAGAAAAGAAAAAAGCTATAGTCCAATTCTAATTTTTTCCAAACAAAATAAAAAATCTCTAACCATTTAATAAACATTCTAAGCGTTTGACATGCTAAAATATCCTAAAATAATGGAAATATAACAAAGTAATGTATAATATATTTTTAATGAAATGACAACATGTAGCATATTAACACAAAAATAGGTTTCAGATATTATTATACATTATTAACATCGTTGAACAACGTTGGACATTTTGAATCTGTTCCATAAAATAATTTTTCATGTTCTCTTTTGATACTAGAGCTACTCGCTTCTCTTAGTTCATAACCAGTAGAATAATCATTCATCCATTTTGTGTCATATACCATTTTTACTGGGGTGTCACCTACTGGCTCAATCTGTATTTCTTCTTTAGTATTATTTGATTCATTGACTATATGGTCTACAGTAGCAATAATGCTCACTTATGCTTCATTTTCCATCAATTTATCTTTATAATCATTGATGATATTGTATGCCAATGCCTTTTTTATTTTGCCAGCGATTTCACTGTCTATTCTCACACTGTGTTTACACAGATAACAGTTCGGGCAGTTAGACATGATATGATTTATTACACTAGTGCAGCAGTAGGCCTTTCTTTTCCTCTTTGCTTTCATTTGAATAGTAATACCAGAACGATGGGAATAGGATCTATCAATAGGTATCGTGTTACCAGAACCATTAGCAAGAAGATGACCCTCTTCATCAACTATTATTTTTAAGTTTGCATTCTCCTTTAGCACTATCATCCCTGGTGCTCTCACTCTTGCACATCCACCTTGAGCAATGTTGAATAATTTCGATAGTCCAAAGAAATTTAGCTTTTCACTATCATGACAACGCACACATACATTTCCAATAAGATCTCCATTAATGCTTTTCTCATAGTTTAAATAACGATCTATGTCGGCATTCAACACGACGATGATTTTATCGTGTGTACACACTTTCGCTGAATAATTCATTTTCACTTTTTTCTAAGTATGATACAAGGTGTTTATCCTGCCAAAGTGTGAAAATTACTGATTTAATACCTATATTTAACTAGGTAGTGTCAATAACCCGCCATAGAGCATCACTGAGACAGCCGCATAGTGTCTATGACCAACCATAGAGTATAATTGATACAGCCATATGAATAAATACTAAGAAATAAACAGAAACATTTCTCCATGTTTAAGTAAGGTTAGATTAGGTTAGCTTATCATGAGCCCCCCCCCCCAAAAAAAAGCCCCCCCCCCCCGCAAGGGTCCCCAAGCCCCAAAGAGCCCCCCTCCCTCCCATCCCCCTCCCTTTTTTCACTACATAGAAATACCAAAACCATAGGTTAGATTAGGTTAGGTTAGGCTAGATTAGGTTAGGTTAGGTTAAGTTAGGTTAGGTTAGCCTATGTACGCGTGCTTTATCCGAAAAAAAACTTTCAAGGTACCACAATAAAACACTACTGAAATATTCCAATCCTTGCATTTCAACGAAAGAAATTCAAAATGAACTTTGAAAAATCATGAGAATGTAACAATGACAAGGTAAACTACAACAAAACACTACTGAAATATTCCAATTCTTGCATTTCATTGAAAGAAATCCAAAATGAACTTTGAAAAATCAAGAGAATGTAACTGTGACAAGGTAAACCACGACAAAACACTACTGAAATATTCCAACTCTTGCATTTCAATGAAAGAAATCCAAAATGAACTTTGAAAAATCAAGAGAATGTAATTGTGACAAAGTAAACCACGACAAAACACTATTGAAATATTCCAACTCTTGCATTTTAACGAAAGAAATTCAAAATGAACTTTGAAAAATCAAGAGAATGTAACTGTGAAATGGTAAACCACGACAAACCACTACTGAAATAATCCAATTCTTGCATTTCAATGAAAGAAATCCAAAATGAATTTTGAAAAATCAAGAGAATGTAACTGTGGCAAGGTAAACCACAACAAGCCGCTAATGAAATATTCCAACTCTTGCATTTCAATGAAAGAAATTCAAAATGAACTTTGAAAAATCAAGAGAATGTAACTGTGACAAGGTAAACCACGACAAAACACTACTGAAATATTCCAACTCTTGCATTTCAATGAAAGAAATTCAAAATGAACTTTGAAAAATCAAGAGAATGTAACTGTGACAAGGTAAACCACGACAAACCACTACTGGAAATATTCCAACTCTTGTATTTCAATGAAAGAAATCCAAAATGAACTTTGAAAAATCAAGAGAATGTAACTGTGACAATTTGAACCACGACAAACCACTACTGAAATATTCCAGCTCATGAAACTCATTGAAAGAAATTCAAAATGAACTTTGAAAAATCAAGAGAATGTAACTGTGACAAGGTGAACCACAACAAAACACTACTGAAATATTCCAACTCTTGCATTTCAATGAAAGAAATTCAAAATGAACTTTGAAAAATCAAGAGAATGTAACTGTGACAAGGTAAACCACGACAAACCACTACTGAAATATTCCAACTCTTGTATTTCAATGAAAGAAATTCAAAATGAACTTTGAAAAATCAAGAGAATGTAACTGTGACAAGGTGAACCACAACAAAACACTACTGAAATATTCCAACTCTTGCATTTCAATGACAAGAAAATGTAACTGTGACAAGGTAAACAACAACAAAACACTACTGAAATAATCCAACTCTTGCAGTTCAATGAAAGAAATTCAAAATGAACTTCTAAAAATCAAGAGAATATAACTGTGACAAGGTAAACCACGACAAAACACTACTGAAATATTCCAACTCTTACATTTCAACGAAAGAAATTCAAAATGAACTTTGAAAAATCAAGAGAATGTAACTGTGAGAAGGTAAACCACGACAAAACACTAGTGGAATATTCCAACTCTTACATTTCAATGAAAGAAATTCAAAATGAACTTTGAAAAATCAAGAGAATGTAACTGTGACAAGGTAAACCACAACAAAACACTACTGAAATATTCCAATTCTTGCATTTCAACGAAAGAAATTCAAAATGAACTTTGAAAGATCAAGAGAATGTAACTGTGACAAGGTTAACACAACAAAACACTGCTGAAATATTCCAACTCTTGCATTTCAATGAAAGAAATTCAAAATGGACTTTGAAAAATCAAGAGATTGTAACTGTGACAAGGTAAACCACAACAAAACACTACTGAAATATTCCGACTCTTGCATTTCAATGAAAGAAATCCAAAACGGACTTTGAAAAATCAAGAGAATGTAACTGTGACTAGGTAAACCGCAACAAAACACTACTGAAACTCTTGCATTTCAACGAAAGAAATCCAAAATGAACTTTGAAAAATCAAGAAAATGTAACTGTGACTAGGTAAACCGTAACAAAACACTACTGAAATATTCCAACTCTTGCATTTCAATGAAAGAAATTCAAAATGAACTTTGAAAAATGAAGAAAATGTAAGTGTGACAAGGTAAACCACAACAAAACACTACTGAAATATTCCAACTCTTGCATTTCAACGAAAGAAATTCAAAATGAACTTTGAAAAATCAAGAGAATTTAACTGTGACAAGGTAAACCACAACAAAACACTACTGAAATAACTCAACTCTTGCATTTCAGTGGAAAAAATTCAAAATGAACTGTGAAAAAATCGAGAGAATGTAAATGTGACAAGGTAAACCACGACAAAACACCACTGAAATAATCCAACTCTTGCATTTCAATGAAAGAAATCCAAAATTAACTTTGAAAAATCATGAGAATGAAACTGTGACAAGGTAAACCACAACAAAACACTACTGAAATATTCCAACTCTTGCATTTCAATGAAAGAAATCCAAAATGAACTTTGGAAAATCAAGAGAATGTAACTGTGACAAGGTAAACTACGACAAAACACTACTGAAATATTCCAACTCTTGCATTTCAATGAAAGAAATTCAAAATGAACTTTGAAAAATCAAGAGAATGTAACTGTGACAAGGTAAACCACGACAAAACACTACTGAAATATTCCAACTCTTGCATTTCAATGAAAGAAATTCAAAATGAACTTTGAAAAATCAAGCGAATGTAACTGTGAAATGGTAAACCACGACAAACCACTACTGAAATAATCCAACTCTTGCAATTCAATGAAAGAAATTCAAAATGAACTTTGAAAAATCAAGAAAATGTAACTGTGACAAGGTAAACCACAACAAACCACTACTGAAGTATTCCAACTCTTGCATTTTAATGAAAGAAATTCAAAATGAACTTTTAAAAATCAAGAGAATGTAACTGTGACAAGGTAAACCACGACAAAACAATACTGAAATATTCCAAATCTTGCATTTCAACGAAAGAAATTCAAAATGAACTTTGAAAAATCAAGAGAATGTAACTGTAACAAGGTAAACCACGACAAACCACTACTGAAATATTCCAACTCTTGCATTTCAATGAAAGAAATTCAAAATGAACTTTGAAAAATCAAGAGAATGTAACTGTGACAAGGTAAACCACAACAAACCACAACTGAAATAATCCAACTCTGAAAATGAACTTTGAAAAATCAAGAAAATGTAGCTGTGACAAGGTAAACCACAACAAAACACTACTGAAATATTCCAGCTCTTGCATTTCAATGAAAGAAATTCAAAATGAAACTTTGAAAAATTAAGAGAATGTAACTGTGACAAGGTAAACCACGATAAAACACTAATGAAATATTCCAACTCTTGCATTTCAAAGAAAGAAATCCAAAATGAACTTTGAAAAATTAAGAGAATGTAACTGTGACAATGTAAACCACAACAAACACTACTGAAATATTCCAACTGTCCTAGTCGATTACGTCATTCTATGCCCATATATGGACTCCCGTCATGACCTCCTGATAGGGTTCTACCGATTATGTAATCAATTTCTCAGAAATCCAACTGTCCTAGTCGATTACGTCATTCTATGCCCATATATGGACTCCCGTCATGACCTTCTGATAGGGTTCTACCGATTACGCAATCAATTTCTTAGAAATTCATTTGTCCTAGTCGATTACGTCATTCTATGCCCAAAAATTGATTCCCGTCACGAGCTCCTCGTGAATCAATAATTCCCCTTAGAAACAACAAATTAATACCCCTTTCGTAGATCAATAATTCCCCTTAGAAACAACAAATTAATTCCCCTTTCGTGACAAATCAATCAATCTTAACATCATCCGTCAGACATTAATAAACTTCGCCCGGAAACAATTCTCCTGGACGAACTCCAAAGACATTAATAAACTTCGCCCCGGAAATAATTCTCCTGGACGAACACCAATTTCTCGGAAACGTGTTCTCCCTGGGGATTCCATGCCCATATATGTTGCCCCGTCGGACTGACAGCACAGGTGTTCTCCCTAGGGACTCTATGCCCATATATGGAGTCCCGTTTAGAGATATTAGGGCTTCTCTACTAATATTTGGTGGTATAATGTATTTGCTTATTTCCATCTTATTTCAAGAAACAATATATTTTGAGCAACATCCTAACATATTTCCCTTGATTTTATTTCAAGCATCAAAATATTTTGATGAAAATAATTGATATTTTGAATAATTCACTTGCTTTTTCCAAGAATCTTATTTCAAGAACTAATATATTTTGAGCAACACCACCGCAAATTTCTTCATCTTATTCCAAGCAGCAAAACATTTTGATAATAATATTTGTTATTTTGAATATTCCATTTTCTTATTTTCATCTTATTTCCAGAAACAATAAACTTTACAATCATCATTGAATATTGTCTCGTCTTATTTCAAGCAGTAAAACATTTTGAAGGAAAATATTTGATATTTCTGAATAATCTATTTGCTTTTTTCGACTTTATTTCAAGAAACAACGCATTTTGAGTGACACAATTGCTTATTTCCTCATCTTATTTCAAGTAGTAAAACATTTGATTTTTTCTTTATATTATTACTACTACTACTAACAACTCACCTTAGCACCAAGCCGCCTGAGGCTAAAACAGCTAAGCACACTCCTCCTCCATTCCGGTTTATTCAAAGCGTCTCTTTCTACACCCTCCTACGAAGTTCCCATTTCCTTTATTTCTTTCTTTATGACGTCCTCCCACCCCAGACAAGAACGGCCTGCTTTCCGTTTAGCATATTTCCTCATCTTTTTTCAATTAGGAAAACATTTTGATAAAAAATATTATGTAATTTGAATAATGCATTTGCTTATTTCCATCTTATTTCAAGAACCTATACATTTCGATCAAGACCATCGCATATTTCCTCGTCTTGTTTTAATCAGTTAAAAAATTTGAAGAAAATATTATGTATTTTTGAATAGTGCACTTGCTTATTTCCATCTTATTTCAGGAAACAATATTTAGAGACACCATTGCATATTTTCTGATCTTATCTCAAGCAGCAAAACACTTCGATGAAAATATTTTATATTTTGAATCATGCGTTTGCCTATTTCCATCTTATTTCAAAAAGCAATACATTTTGAGCAACACTATTACATATTTCATCATCTTATTTCAAGCAGTAAAACATTTTGAAGAAAATATTTGGTATTTTTTAATAATGTATTTGCTTATTTCCATCTTATTTCAAGAAACAAAATATTTTGAGCAACATCCTAACATATTTCCCTTGATTTTATTTCAAGCATCAAAATATTTTGATGAAAACAATTGATCTTTTGAATAATTCACTTGTTTTTTCCATCTTATTTCAAGAACTAATATATTTTGAGCAACACCAGCGCAAATTTCTTCTTCTTATTCCAAACAGCAAAACATTTTGATAATAATATTTGATATTTTGAATATTCCATTTTCTTACTTTCCTCTTATTTCCAGAAACAATAAACTTTGACCATCATCATTGAATATTGTCTCGTCTTATTTCAAGCAGTAAAACATTTTGAAGGAAAATATTTGGTATTTCTGAATAATATTTTTGCTTATTTCGACTTTATTTCAAGAAACAACACATTTTGAGTGACACCATTGCACATTTCCTCATCTTATTTCCAGTAGTAAAACATTTTGATTTTTTTTTTATATTATTACTACTACTACTAACAACTCACTGCAGCACCAAGCCGCCTGAGGCCAACACAGCTAAGCACGCTCCTTCTCCATCCCAATCTATTCAAAGCGTCTCTTTCTACACCCTCCTACGAAGTTCTCATTTCCTTTATATCTTTCTTTATGACGTCCTCCCACCCCAGACAAGAACGGCCTGCTTTCCGTTTAGCCCTAGACGGTTGGTCGAAAGGAGCAATCTTCAGCAATCTGCCATCCTTCATCCGCACAACGTGCCCTAGCCATCTCAACCTTTCTTTCATTATAGCCCTATAGAGCGGTATTGAACCACATTTTTCATACAGCCTATTGTTTGAAATACGGTCAGTCATCCAGGTACCCAGAACAATCCTTAAGCAATTTCTCTGGAATACATTTAGTAAATCTTATTTCAATCTTATTTCAAGGACCAGTATATTTTGAGCAACACCATCACATAATAAACCAACTGGTGTCAATGACCAACCCTAGACTAGCCTCCATAATGGCCATAATACTGCAATAGCGTAGTCTATAGTAAAGAGCCAAAAGGGTTTAATTTATTATTATTTATCTATTTTTTCCCAGAGGCACTTCAAATAGAAAGGGTGGTTGTTTAAATTTCGGAGGGGTTCATTTGACTGTCAATTGAAATTTCTAGTGCCTTTCCTAAGCGTCAAAAGTGATCAGAGGGCAACAAGCCACAACCCACATCGTTTTTTTCCGAACGTATCCGATCAAAATTTTGAGACGGCCATTTTGTTAAAAATAGTTCTAAGGTCAGACAGCTGTGCCTCCAGATTTGACAACCCCACTTCCAGCCCCCGGGGCACGACATGTGAGCTGTGCAGGTTGACCATTGTTAACGTATAAGGTTTTTATGGGAAGTTTGGTGTGGGAAGCACAGGTTATATGAGAAGCGCATAGAAAGAGGTTGGTTTCCCTCCAGTTACTTTATACCGTAAACCCCCACCAGACCTCTAATTTTAAGGTCAAATTATCCTCCCACAAGTTTTTTCAACAGACTCGTCTGTGTGGTGAGAACAGTAATACAGTTTATGAGGGATTACTGCATGTTTTGCAGGCACCCTAAAGGCCTTTGAATAGCCATGAAATGTATCACAGTCACCCCACGCTCTTATGTTAAGTCTTAAAAATTTCGAAGTATCAAGGTGGCCTGGAACAAAATTTTGAATAGTGAGATTCACTGGGAAATCAAACATATTTTAATTCTTAAAACACGGGATTTCGTTCCTGTAGCCTTGATTGGCATTATAATTTTATTTATTTTCTTGTTATTGCTATTGAGGTTAAAAAAAAAGCTGAAAAATCATAACATTTCCGGTATTAAAATATTTAAAAACTTTCAAGTTTTCAGGTGGCATTGAAAAATATAATTTTTTAAGTTGTAGTTCATTTGAACGTTAGATTCTTTGTCTCGTTATTATTCAAATCTTCTTAGAACTTTTAATACTAAAGCTAAATATAGGCTTCTACAATGGTCAAGGATTCCCCAGAGTAACAAAGGTTTAATTACGGAGGAAAATTATTATTATTCTCTTGATTTAGCATCATGCAAAACACCTTCTACGTTATACACTCAGATACTTAATTAAACCAGAAACATATCCGATAGAATTTATGGCTTGCTATTACGTGTATAATATTTCATTTTTATATTTCGAAATATTAATAGCTCCTGTTATGAGAGGTGTATATTTTGGGGACAAGAGTCATTAATTATTTATTTTCTCTATAATGAAGGTTACGGGAAGGTCATAATCTCAGTTTATGAGCCTTAATTTATAAATTCTCTTGAAGATTTACTACTCACTGCTGCTCTTTAGCAGAGGCACTATTTCAGGCAAACCTTAGGGTGGGCAAGCAATCGAAATAGGCCCCGAAGCAGGCTTGTATAAAAAAAAATTGCCTCTAGCTTTATCCGAAAAAAAAACTGCCTTCCGTGGGAGTTACCGTAAAAATTAAGGAAATTGTCTCAATTGCTTTGCCTTTTCTTCTTTCGCTCTTATGCCATAGGTTCGGAAAAGGCCAGATATCTGAAGAAAGCGGAAACGGTATGTGCGATGTTAAAAAAAGAGCCGTTTGGGAATCTTCCACTTTTCCGAACCTATAACTTGACGAAAGCCGAACCTCTGTAGAAACTCACGCTTTGACTAAAGTATATTCTGTAGCCGAATTCTTCAGCTCGCTACTTACAGTAAATACTTTAGTCCAAGTCGGAGTCACGCTCCGGCTATGATGATGCAAAACTTTGCTCGATCAAGTATATTTACAAAATCAAAAAATACAACAAAATTTTGAAACAGATCAGTGAACACTCAAGGCAACAAGGGGAACCGTCGTGGTTTCATCTTCGCAAAGTCGTCAACAAGCTGGTCGAAATCCAAGTTTTTAACTAAATCCTTCTCTGCAAAGATCAAAAGCGGGTGACTAAGACGATCGTCTCCTATGGTCGAGCGCAGATAGTTCTTCACTATTTCCAGCCCAGAAAACAAGCGTTCATTGCTGGCTGTCGCGACAGGAAGTGTGGCAGCAATATGAAGAACTTTGATAATTTCTGAATAGGTCACTGGAAGTGTCTCGATACTATCGATGACGTCCATGAAGTTCTTCGGCTTTGCCTCCTCCTCGAGCGAAAACCGCTTTGGCAATACCAGCTTGGGCCTCAAGAAGAATCTGGTCAATGTCCATTTCAGAATAAAGTTCAGAGAATTGCTTGAGGAGCCCTGCATCCATGAATTTGGTAGAGCTGGGGTCCAGAGCTTTGAGTGTACTAAGCACTGGAAGGTTATCTGTAAACCGTCTGTCGAATTCCGCAATCAGACGATCTACAGTCTCCAGGTATTCTCTTTTCAGTTCTTCCGCTAGAGTTGGAGCTCTGTTGTCGGATTCAACAAAGTTTTTTTTTAACGTCGAAGTGGTCATGAATTCTTTCAGGTGTTTGATAATTTTTTGGGTTCTTCTAGGTCGTCCCTTCTGACCCGCAGAGGAGGATCCGGTCGCGGGTCCATTCCCGTCAGGTACTTCAATTTCAAGACCTTCAGCAAACTCTTTTGCCTTCTCCAAAAGCGATGCAAATGAAGTGTCAGAGCGCAGTTCAGCTATTTCCTTCCTTGTTGCTTGAATCAAGGTGCTGGTCCTAGATATTACCAGATCTACGGCTTGAAGCTGCTCAGAAAGGGAGTTTGTCGTCCTCAGAATTGCTTCCATATAGAGCAACTGGAATATAGCTGTGAAAGATTCCATTTTTCTCTGGAGCCCAGCTGCTTCTGCTCGAGCTTCACTATCAGCTCCCTCGCTGACTGCAGACAGTACAGCCAGAACACATTCATATCGGAGTCTTATCTTCGATATTGATCGATACCAGTATTACCATCTTGTCGCAGCACTCCTTTCTAATTCCAGGACTGGCAGTTGAGTAGCCTTTTGGGACTCGACAAAAAGCTAATGTCTGGTGTTGCTGTTGGAAATGAGCGTGTACAGATTTTGGACTAACGAAAAAAATAAGCCAACAGTCCCAACACCTTCAACGCAGTTTGCAATGACCAAATTTAGTCTATGCGTATGGCAATGAATGTATATTGCTTGTGGCACTTTCGCTCTCAGTCGCGCTTGAACACCAGAGAAGGCCCGCTCATCACGCTTACTCCGTCGTAGCACTGATCAACACAATATTTCCAGTCGAGACCAAGTTTCGCCACTGTGTTGTGAATGAAGCTGGCTAAACTCTCAGCATCCAGGCTTTTCATATGGTAGCATCCTATTGGTGTTTCTCGTACTTTTCCCTCGTTGAAGTACCTCAGAAGAATGGCGAGCTGTTCTTTCTTCGAATTATCTTTTGTCTCTTCGACAAGAACAGCAAAGTATTTGGCACGCTTAACTTCTTGAACTATTGTAGACCGAAGCCTAGATCCGATAATTGAAATTAGATCGTTCTGGTATTCGTGGGACGTATAGTGGCCGTATCGTCTTTGTAGCTTGTTGAAAAGCGTGGGAGAATACTCGGCGAGAACATTGCAAGTTTCGACGAAATGTCCTTTGTTTACCGAAGATTCAGTCTCATCGTGGCCGCGAAAGGCTGTACCCAGTCACCCCAGTAGGGCCGTTACTTTCAGTAAGGCCTTTACGTGTTCCCTGTTTTCATTCATCTCCTTATTCCTGTCCGTTGACAAAACAGATGCGATGGGTTGCATCTCCTTGGCTTGTATAGCTCCTTGACTTGTATTTCTCGTGAACTTCGTCCACGAAACTGCACTGTCCCTGTGGCGGTCACTTTTGGCATGCTCTTCTAGAACGCTTGAGGTGTTCTTCCATCTTCTAACGCCGGTCTCGATGAAAGGCCTCGCCCCGTATCTCTGTCCGCGAAGGGTTGACGTGCCGCCAAAGTGTCTGCAGCAGGAACAGAAAACCGAATTTTCCTTAACAGAGTACTCAAGCCAAGGATGCTTTCCATAATACGAAATATTAAATGACCGTCTTAGCTTGCCGTTTGCTCAAACCTAAGCAGGGTACCGTAGCAGCTGCGGTTGACATGGATGGTCGTGGGAGGAAGAAGAAATATCAGTAGGACCACTTGAACGATGGTACTCTTCATCTCGAGTCGTATCTCGTCCAGATTGTGCCTCTTGAGCAGTGACAGGCGCAGTGTCTCTTTGAGTCGTCTCGTTTTCTACTAGTTCGGTCTGATCGACCACCACGTCCTTCGAAGGACCCAAAGCGACGGCAATGGATTGTTCGGGTGCTGAGTCAGGCACCTGAAAGATATACCCAAAGGTTAAAAGCCACTCTTGTACTTTGAAGCACTATTGAACTCATTTTCAACATTTAAACAGTTGCTTTTTTTTTAGTATGTTAAGTCCAAACTGTGTAGCAGTTTCCACTTTCGGCACAGCAGTTCGGGAAAAATAATGCTAGAACTCCTCCATGGTGTGACAGTTTACTAAAGTATATCGAACTTCGGAAAAAAACAGGAAATTTCAGCAAAGCCAAAGAGGGCGTTTTTCGGATAATTATACATGCGTTGATCCTTATCTACCCGTAAAGACAGTAATAGAAACTTTGGGCTTAATGCAATAGCAACCCAACTCGCAAAAAGCCTTTGCAGTACTCCTTGAATGAATGATTCGGGTGTCATGACAGATCGCAAATAAGCTAAAGGCGCGTTCTATTTGCTGTAGTTTCAGTTACGTCCTTCTCCGTTTTGGGCTTATTTGCATTTTTCTGTGACGCTCCCCCATTTAGCCTGAAGAACTACTGATAATTTGACCACCAAACAGGTTCATAATTTTGGACCAAATGGCGAAACGTGAAGCGTGACTACAGCAAACCGAATGCGGCTTCATATCACCAGTCGGCATTGTAGCAAATCGAATGCTATAATCACTGCCAAACTGTGTGGTTCCATCAATAAAAAAAAAGAAAGAAAAGAAAAAAAAAACGACAATCTTTGGCTTATGCCCCTTAACCCATGTAGCATTGTTATCCATAAAATTAACAGCACTGCCAAACTGTGTGGTTCCATCAATAAAAAAAAGAAAGAAAAGAAAAAAAAACGACAATCTTTGGCTTATACCCCTCAACCCATGTAGCATTGTTATCCATAAAATTAACAGTGCTTTTCAGAAGAAAAAAGAACAAAACAAAATAACATAGAGGTAATCTTAATCAAACAGTTCGTGGTAACGAACTGTAAGTAAGGAGCGACCCGGCTCAATGGTAAACGAAACTCTAGAAAACGGGTTTTTGATACCAATAGATACATCAAAAGAATCAAATTTCAATGCTGATTTCAAATATATAACTTTTATATAGTGCTACCCATAAAAAGTTACGCGCCTGAGAAAATTTGGCTGATTCTCAAAAAAAGCGGGAAAGACCCCCTAAAAGTTATAGAACCTTAATGAAAATCACACCATCATATTCAACGTATCAGATAACCCTACTGTAGAGGTTTCAATCAACTATCTACAAAAATGTGGAATTTTGCATTTTTTGCCAGAAGAAAGATCACGGATGAGTTTTTTTTTTTTTTTTTTTTTTTCGCAGGACTTGCCAGCATTATTTATTGGTTATTGGGAAGTATACAGACATTTTCAGGAAGGATTTTTTTCTGGAGTGGGGGGGAAGGAGGAGGGGGTTACTCGGGAGATTCTTTCCGTGGAGGATGTTTCTTTGGGGTAAGGGACATTTCTATGAAGGGGGCGTCGGATTTCCAAGCATTATTTAAAAAACGATCAGAAATTAAATTAAAAAAAACAAGTTTTTTCAACTGAAAGTAAGAAGCAAAATTAGAACTTAAAACGAACAGAAATTATAACGTATATGAGGGGGTTTGCCCCCTAGTCATTACCTCGCTCTTTGCACTAATTTTTTTTTTTTTTAGTTTCATCAGAGCTATTTATTCTAATTAACGGCATTTGTGGTTAAGGGGCCATTCTTAGAAAACTGGAAGAAAATTTGAACTTTGGCGTAAAGAGCGAGGTATTGACTAAGGGTTACGTAAGTTAATTCGTAAGTTACGTCAGATCAAAAGTACGCGAAAGCCATTTAGCCAAAAAAGTAAAATTAATATGCAAATTTATTTTAATTATTCATGTACGATGAGCCAACATCAAAGCTGCATTAATTCAAAACGTTCAGAAATTATATATAAAAAAAACAAGTTTTTTTAACTGAAAGTAAGGAGTGATATTAAAACTTAAAACGAAGAGAAATTATTCCGTCTATGAAAAGGGCTGTCCCCTCCTCAAATATATATATATATATATATATATATATATATATATATATATATATATATATATATATATATATATATATATATATATATATATATATATATTATATATATATATATATATATATATATATATATATATATATATATATATATATATATATATATATGTATATATATATATATGTATATATGTATATATATATATATATATATATATATATATATATATATATATATATATATATATATATATATATATATATATTATATATATATATATATATATATATATATATATATATATATATATTATATATATATATATATATATATATATATATATATATATATATATATATATATATATATATATATTAAAGTGATTCCACTATGCTTTCCCTCCTTAATGTGGAAAATATAGTAAAAATTATTTATTTTCTATACATTTTGCCATGCATCACTCTTTTTTCAACTAGTATAACCGTAAATCAAATAAATGCTGACGAAAGCAAGAAACGGGGAAACATATGGGAATAATACAATTCGTCTATCTATACGGCTGCATATTAGAGGTGCTGGGAGTTAAGTATAGCGAAATCGATTTCTAAGTTTGATAACTACAATTTTTGCATATTATAAAAAAAGGAACTGTCTTATTAACATATCTCCTCCTCAATAGCCTCAATTTTAGGCTTATACTATATATATATATTACTTTATAGTATTATAAACTAAATAAATATATATAGTATTTATGTAAACTGTATATATTTACTAATATATGTATATATAGGTACTTATGCATTATGCAGTACCCACCGCTATATACTTTATAAGGAAACCAGACATGGAGACCCGTCGGTAATTTTTTCGCAGTTCATATTATTGACATACGAATAACGTAAACATATCACTCGATTCTTTTTTTTATGCTCTTTCCAAATAGAAGAACCATTTTTATCAGATATGAATTTTACCCCCACCCCTATTCTAATTCAGGGTATATATTTGCACATTAGGGCGGGGGTGTGTGTAAATTGTATTTCTGATATACATGGGAGGTAAGTTTAAGCTTAACCCCCACCCCCTAATGTGCAAATATATGCCCTGAATTAGTATATATAGGGGTGGGGGTAAAATTCATTTCTGATAAAAATGATTATTACATTTGGAAAGAACATAAAAAAGGGCATCGAGTGGTATGTTTACTTTATTCGTAAGTCAATAATATGATTTGCGAAAAATTTACCTATACATATAATATATATATATATATATATATATATATATATATATATATATATATATATATATATATATTATATATATATATATATATATATATATATATATATATATATATATATTATATATATATATATATAATAGAGCTATATCACCTAACATTAAATATTTACTTACTTAAGTTTCTCTCAGCTCTTTTCCCGTGATGAAAATTTTCAAACTGAAGGAATGTACCCCGGGTGTTTGACAACTTGGCTTTAGTTTTGATTTCAGACCATCAACAATCGAAAGGTTTCATTTTGTTAACTTTTCATTGAGATTTTTGTGTGACGTTCGGAAGCCGGAAGTAATTTTATATGAAAAAGGCGACAGCTTGTCCTTTATCTTGACCGTGCCGAGTAAAAATCAGGGCAATAATACCATTTATAGGTGAAAGAATTTTAAAGGCATTTTCAGAAAGTTTGCTTCAGGGAAGAGCAAGCAACCCCGGAAAATAAATACAGAGCTTAAAAAATAAGTAGATATAACTCTTAGCACTCATTTGGTGATGAATGACATTTTTTATGAAAGTAATTTGTTTTACGTAATAATTTTGGAAAATGTGTCCACTTTATGTCCCAAATGTCTAAAATGTGTCCATTTTTTGCCCTATTATGTCATTATGTCCAGGCACATAGAAATATGTCCTTTGGACATAAAATTTGTCCAGTTGGCAACCCTGTGCACGACCCAGTTGCACTATTAATCTCACTATTATCTAAGTTAATCTACATATAAATGTAGCAGTTTCAAAATTTTGACTAATTGCTAATTGTAATTTTGTTCCTGTATATTTTGTAAAAGAAAAAAAAGGCCTTTTTGGGAGGAAGCTTGGGCCCCCCAAAAAAATGAGGGTGGGTAATGGCCCACCCCTGCCCCCCCCCCAAATGGTGCCCCTGCTCTTTAGCCTCTAGAGAATTTAATGGTTCTGAGAATCTTACTGGCCTATTATGGCATCATTTCTCGGGAAGACAAACAACCCTTTAGTTAGGTTTAGAGAAAAAATCAAAAGTCATCTGTGAATAATATCATACTTGACAATGTATCTATTATAGTATTATATTTATCATTTATCTCATCAAGTTAAATGATATATATATTTATTTATATGTGTATATGTATATATATATATATATATATATATATATATATATATATATATATATATATATATATATATATATATATATATATATATATATATATATATATATATATATATATATATATATATATATATATATATATATATATATATATATATATATATATATATATATATATATATATATATATATATATATATATATACATATAAATAAATATACATATGTAGATATATATATATATATATATATATATATATATATATATATATATATATATATATATATATATATATATATATATATATATATATATATATATATATATATATATATATATATATATATATATATATATATATATATATATATATATATATATATATATATATATTATCTTTTGCTGATTTTCACCTGCAATTTTTCTACCCATTACTTCAAAAAACTGAATGCCTACATATTGCGGTCTTTTTCATTCGGAATTGGGGTTCCATCTTTTTTTTAATTTTCATATGTATAGCCCATGGATTGGTAAACTCCCAATTAACCAATTCAAACAATCAAATTCAATTTTTGTTGTTTATAGTGCTTTGATAAATATCAAAGGAATTGAAAATCTCTGCTACGGCAAAGGGTTCAAACCTCAACTGTACCCTTAACTCAAAATCTCCGCTGTATATATATTCAGTCAGCAACTAAAAAACTCAAAATTTACCAACTAGTTGAGTTTGCTGTACTCTAAAGTCTTTTCATTAAACTTTTTGGTATTCACCAAGCATCTAAAAACATTTAGAATTTATCAAAGTTTTTTTTTAATCAAAAGGACTTTCGTTAAATTTTTGTCACTGAGTCAGTAACTGAAATTTATCAAGTAGCTGGGTTTTTTGTACTCAAAAATGCCTTTCTTAAATTTTTTTACTAAGTCAGCAACTAAAAAACTCGGAATTTACCAACTAGCTGAGTTTGTTGTACTCCAAAGTGTTTTTTTTAATTTGGTACGCAACCTGCAACTAAAACATGAGGAATTTATCAATTAGCTGAGTCTTTTGTCAATAAGCTGAAATTTTTATTAATTAAACGTCAATTAGCTGAAATTTTATCAAGTTTTTTATCATTTAGCTGAAATTTTTGTTACTGAGTCAGCAACTAAAATTTATCAAGCAGCTGAGTTTTGTGTACTCAAAAGTGCCTTTTTAGCAACAAAAACACTCAGAAATTACCAACTAGTTAAGTTTGCTCTACCCAAGACTGCTTTTATTAAGTTTTTGACATTCGTGTTAAAAACTCAAACGTTTTTTTCTGGTAATTTTTTTGGTTCTCGCCTAGCAACGAAAACACTCAGAATTTATCAACTAGCTGAGTTTAATGTGCTCAAAAGTGCTTTATTAAATTTTTGGTACTTTGCCTGCAAGTAAAACACGCGAAATTTATAAACTAGGCGAGTTTGTTAACACAAAAGTGCTTTTATTGCATCTCGGTACACAGCCGACAACTAAAACACAAGGAATTAATTCAACTTCTGCTGAATTTTTTGTGCTTAAAAGCATTTTCATTAAATTTTTGGTACTCTGCCTGCAAGTAAAACAGGCAGAATTTTTATAAGCTAGCCGAGATTGTTATACACAAAAGTTCTTTTATTAAATTGTTTAGTACTCAGCCAGTAACTAAATACATTCGAAATTTATCAACAAGCTCAGTTTATTTTGTGCTCAAAAGCGCTTTCATTAAATTTTTGGTATTCTGTTGGCAAGTAAAACAAACGGAATTTATCAACTAGCTGAGTTCTTCGTTCACAAAAGTGTTTTTATCAAATTTTGGTATTCATCTAGCAACTAAAAACATTCGGAATTTATCAACTAACTGAAATTTTTGTCTCAAAAGCACCTTCATTAAATTATTGTTAATTTAAATACACAAAACTGCATTTATGAAATTTTGGTTCTCAGTCTGCAACTAAATTACGCGGAGTTAATCAACTAGCTGAGTTTGTTTTGCACTAAAGTGCTTTCATGAAATTATAAACTATATATTTTAACACACGGAAAATTTTTGTACACAAAAGTGCTTTTATTAAATTTTTGTACTCGGTCTGCAACTAAAAAACACTGAATTTATCTACTAACTGAGTTGGTTCTGCTCAAAAGTACTTTATGAAGTTTGTGAAATTTAGTCAGCAGCTAAAACACTCAAAATTTACCAACTAGTTGAGTTTGCTGTACTCTAAAGTCCTTTTATTAAACTGTTTGGTACTCAACCAGCAACTAAGAACATTTAGAATTTATCAAACTAGCTGAGTTTTTTTTTTACTCAAAAGCACTATCGTTAAATTTCTATTACTGAGTCAGTAACTAAAATTTATGAAGCAGCTGAGTTTTTTGTACTCAAAAGTACCTTTTAAATTTTTTTTACCAAGTCAGCAACTAAAACACTCGGTATTTACCAACTAGATGAGTTTGTTGTACCCTAAAGTGCTTTATTAAATTTTTGGATACCCAGTCGGTAACTAGAACACTCATACTAGCTAGTAGCAATTTACCCAGTACCTGAATTTGTTGTAAGCAAAAGTTCTTTTATTAAACTTTGATATTCATCCAGCAACTAAAAACATTCCGAATTTATCAACTAACTGAAATTTTTGTCTCAAAAGCACCTTCATTAAATTATTGTTAATTTAAATACACAAAAGTGATTTTATTAAATTTTTGTACTCGGTCTGCAACTAAAAAACACTGAATTTATCTACTAACTGAGTTGGTTCTGCTCAAAAGTGCTTTACTAAGTTTTTAATATTTAGTCAGCGACTAAAACAATCAAAATTTACCAACTAGTTGAGTTTGCTGTACTCTAAAGTCCTTTCATTAAACTTTTTGGTGCTCACCCAGCAACTAAGAACATTTAGAATTTATCACACTAGTTGAGTTTTTTTACTCAAAAGCATTTTTGTTAAATTTTTGTTACTCAATCAGTAACTAAAATTTATCAAGTAGCTGAGTTTTTTGTACTCAAAAATACCTTTTTAAATTATTTTACTAAGTCAGCAACTAAAAAACTTGGAATTTACCAACTAGCTGAGTTTGTTGCACTCTAAAGTGCTTTTATTAAATTTTGGTACGCAACCTGCAACTAAAACATGAGGAATTTATCAATTAGCTGAGTTTTTTTGTCAATTAGCTAAAATTTTTGTTACTGAGTCAGCAACTAAAATTTATCAAGCAGCTGAGTTTTTTGTAATCAAAAGCATCTTTTGAGCAACGAAAACACTCGGAAATTACCAACTAGTTAAGTTTGTTGTACCCAAGAGTGCTTTTATTAAGTTTTTGATATTCGTGTTAAGAACTCAAATTTGTTTTTATTAAGTTTTATGGGACTCACCTAGCAACAAAAACACTCGGAATTAATGAACTAGCTGAGTTTGTTGTGCTCATAAGTGCTTTATTAAATTTTTGGTACTTTGCCGGCAAGTAAAACACGCGGAATTTATAAACTAGGCGAGTTTGTTGAACATAAAAGTGCTTTTATTCAATCTTGGTACACAGCAGACAACTAAAATACAATGAATCTCATCAACTAGCTGAATTTTTTGTGCTCAAAAGTACTTCTATTAAATTTTGGGTATTCTGCCTGCAAGTACAAAACGTGGAATTTATAAGCTACCCGAGATTGTTGTACACAAAAGTTCTTTTATTTAACTTTTTGGTACTCAACCAGCGACTAAATACATTCGAAATTTATCACCTAGCTGTGTTTATTTTGTACTCAAAAGCGCTTTCATTAAATTTTTGGTGTTCTCTTTGCCAGTAAAACACACATAATTTATCAGCTAGCTGAGTTCGTTGGACACAAAAGTGTTTTTATTAAATTTTAGTATTCATCCAGCAACTAAAAACATTCGAAATTTATCAACTTACTGAAATGTTTGTCTCAAAAGCACCTTCATCAAATTATTATTAATTTAAATACACAAAACTGTGTTTATGAAACTGTGGTACTCAGCCTGCAACTAAATTACACGGAATTAATCAACTAACTGAGTTTCTTTGCACTAAAGTGCTTTAATTAAATTTGTAAACAATATATTTTAAAACACGGAAATTTGATGGACACAAAAGTACTTTTATTAAATTTTGGTACTCGGTCTGCAACTAAAACACACGGAATTTATCAACTAACTGAGTTTGTTCTGCTCAAAAGTGCTTTATTAAGTTTTGATATTCAGTCAGCTACTAAAAAACTCAAAATTTACCAACTAGTTGAGTTTGCTGTACTCTAAAGTCTTTTCATTAAACTTGTTGGTACTCACCAAGCAACTAAAAACATTTAGAATTTATCAAAGTTTTTTTTTAATCAAAAGGACTTTCGTTAAATTTTTGTAACTGAGTCAGTAACTAAAATTTATCAAGTAGCTGAGTTTTTGTACTCAAAAATGCCTTTATTAAATTTTTTTTACTAAGTCAGCAACTAAAAAACTCGGAATTTACCAACTAGCTGAGTTTGTTGTACTCTAAAGTGCTATTTTTTTATTTTGGTACGCAACCTGCAACTAAAACATGAGGAATTTATCAATTAGCTGAGTTTTTTGTCAATAAGCTGAAATTTTTATTAATTAAACGTCAATTAGCTGAAATTTTATCAAGTTTTTTATCATTTAGCTGAAATTTTTGTTACTGAGTCAGCAACTAAAATTTCTCAAGCATCTGAGTTTTTTGTACTCAAAAGTGCCTTTTTAGCAACAAAAACACTCAGAAATTACCAACTAGTTAAGTTTGCTCTACCCAAGAGTGCTTTTATTAAGTTTTTGACATTCGTGTTCAAAACTCAAACGTTTTTTTTAGTATTTTTTTAGTTCTCACCTAGCAACAAAAACACTCAGAATTTATCAACTAGCTGAGTTTAATGTGCTCAAAAGTGCTTTATTAAATTTTTGGTACTTTGCCGGCAAGTAAAACACGCGGAATTTATAAACTAGGCGAGTTTGTTGAACATAAAAGTGCTTTTATTACATCTTGGTACACAGCCGACGACTAAAACACAAGGAATTTATTCAACGACTGCTAAATTTTTTGTGCTTAAAAGCACTTTCATTAAATTTTTGGTACTCTGCCTGCAAGTAAACACGCGGAATTTATAAGCTACCCGAGATTTTTATACACAAAAGTTCTTTTATTAAATTGTTTGGTACTCATTCAGTAACTAAATACATTCGAAATTTATCAGTAAGCTCAGTTTATTTTGTGCTCAAAAGCGCTTTCATTAAATTTTTGGTATTCTGTTGGCAAGTAAAACAAACGGAATTTATCAACTAGCTGAGTTCTTCGTACACAAAAGTGTTTTTATTAAATTTGGTATTCATCCAGCAACTAAAAACCTTCGGAATTTATCAACTAACTGAAATTTTTGTCTCAAAAGCACCTTCATTAAATTATTGTTAATTTAAATACACAAAACTGCATTTATGAAATTTTGATTCTCAGTCTGCAACTAAATTACGCGGAGTTAATCAACTAGCTGAGTTTGTTTTGCACTAAAGTGCTTTCATGAAATTTATTATCTATATATTTTAACACACGAAAATTTGTTGGACACAAAAGTACTTTTATTAAATTTTGGTACTCGGTCTGCAAATAAAACACACGGAATTTATCAACTAACTGAGTTTGTTCTGCTCAAAAGTGCTTTATTAAGTTTTGATATTCAGTCAGCAACTAAAAAACTCAAAATTTACCAACTAGTTTAGTTTGCTGTACTCTAAAGTCTTTTCATTAAACCTTTTGGTACTCACCAAGCAACTAAAAATATTTAGAATTTATCAAATTTTTTTTTTAATCTAAATGACTTTCGTTAAATTTTTGTCACTGAGTCAGTAACTAAAATTTATCAAGTAAATGAGTTTTTTAACTTTTTTTTACCTTCGTTGACTTCCGTGCTGTGGTCGACTCAGTGGACCGAGAAGCTCTTTGGCGAATTCTAGAATCGACAGGCCTCCCTGAGAAATACTGCAGACTCTTCAAAGCTCTACGCCATGGGACGGAGAGCTGTGTACAAGTGAACGGCCGGCACAGCCCGTTCTTCCAAATCACGACAGGAGTGCGCCAAGGATGTGCAGTGGCGCCAGAGCTCTTCAATGTCATCAGAGACTACGTTATGACAAGGACTACTTCACATCTCAGCTTTGGACTCAAGTTTGGAGATCGTGCCATTACAGGTGCTGATTTTGCTGATGACTTGGCCATTCTAGCGGACTCAATGGAGCAGTTGCTGGAAGCACTTCGAATCCTACGAGAAGAGGCTGCAAAAGTAGGACTGCAAATAAACTGGACTAAAACGAAAATTGTGGCCATAGACCCATCCTCCCCTGTTGCCAATCCTTCAGTTAGCCTGGATAGCACCACAAGTATCGAAGTTGTCCAAAGGTTCACCTACCTGGGCTCCATAATTTCTTCAGATGGCCCGCTTCTTTCTGAACTACAAGCGATAATATCCAAAGTGTCTTCTGCCATGGGCAGACTGAACCGTCACCTTTGGCGAAAACCAAACATCAGTCGCACAACAAAGCTGCGGATTCTCAACGCCCTCGTCGGCTCTGTGATGCTCTATGGAGCTGAGACGTGGCAAGGTTCAGCCGCAACCCTCAAGGCAATTGATTTCTTTCAGTCGAAGAGCCTGAGGAGGATCGAAGGTCCACGATGGTTCGACTTCGTCAGCAATGAGAAGCTGCTGTAGCTCACCAAGCAGTCTCGGTTTTCGACCCAAGCAGCCGAACGAACACTATGATGGTTCGGACACCTACTTCGAATGCCTCCACACATACCTACGAAAACGATCCATGACCTCAACCGTGTCAAAACCGGTTGGAAGCGATCTCGCGGCCAACCGATGAAACGATGGTCTGACAGCCTGTCCAAGTTCCTGACGATGGCAAATATCAGGTTGAGCGATGCGCAAACGCTTGCCATGGACCGAAGTGGATGGAGGAGGCAGACGTCACTCTCTATAACGAGCAGTGCCTGACAGGAGACATAAGTTAAAAAAGTAAGTCAAGAGTTGGTTATACACAAAAGTACTTTTATTAAATCTTGGTACACAGCCGACAACTAAAACACAAGGAATTTCATCAACTAGCTGAATTTTTTGTGCTCAAAAGTACTTTCATTAAATTTTGGGTACTCTGCCTACAAGTAAAACACGTGGAATTTATAAACTAGCCGAGATTGTTGTACACAAAAGTTCTTTTATTAAATTTTTTGGGACTCAACCAGCAACTAAATACATTCAAAATTTATCACCTAGCTGTGTTTATTTTGTACTCAAAAGCGCTTTCATTAAATTTTTGGTGTTCTGTTTGCCAGTAAGACACACGGAATTTATCAACTAGCTGAGTTCGTTGGACACAAAAATGTTTTTATTAAATTTTGGTATACATCCAGCAACTAAAAACATTCGGAATTTATCAACTAACTGAAATGTTTGTCTCAAAAGCACCTTCATCAAATTATTGTTAAATTTAAATAAACTAAACTGTACTGATGAATTTTTGGTACTCAGCCTGCAACTAAATTACACAGAATTAATCAACTAGCTGAATTTGTTTTGCACTAAAGTGCTTTCATTAAATTTGTAAACTATATATTTTAACACACGGAAATTTGTTGTACACAAAAGTGCTTTTATTAAATTTTGGTGCTCGGTCTGCAACTAAAACGCACGGAATTTATCCACTAACTGAGTTTGTTCTGCTCAAATGTGCTTTATTAAGTTTTTGATATTCAGTCAACAATTAAAAAACTCAAAATTTACCAACTAGTTGAGTTTGCTGTACTCTAAAGTCCTTGCATTAAACTTTTTGGTGCTCACCCAGCAACTAAAAACATTTAGAATTTAACAAAGTTGTGTTTTAATCAAAAGCACTTTCGTTAAATTTTTGTCACTGAGTCAGTAACTAGAATTTATCAAGTAGCTGAGTTTTTTGTGCTCAAAAATGCCTTTATTAAATTTTTTTGCTAAGTCAGCAACTAAAAAACTCGGAATTTACCAACTAGCTGAGTTTGTTGTACTCTAAAGTGCTTTTATTAAATTTTGGTACGCAACCTGCAACTAAAACATGAGTAATTTATCAATTAGCTGAGTTTTTTGTCAATAAGCTGAATATATTATCAATTAAACGTCAATTAGCTGAAATTTTATCAAGTTTTTTATCAATTAGCTGAAATTTTTGTTACTGAGTCAGCAACTAAAATTTATCAAGCAGCTGAGTTTTTTGTACTCAAAAGTGCCTTTTGAGCAATGAAAACATTCGGAAATTACCAACTAGTTAAGTTTGCTCTACCCAAGAGTGCTTTTATTAAGTTTTTGACATTGGTGTTAAAAACTCAGACGTGTTTTTATTAATTTTTTTTGGACTCCCCTATCAACGAAAACACTCAGAATTAATGAACTAGCTGAGCTTGTTGGGCTCAAAAGTGCTTTATTAAATTTTTGGTACTTGGCCTGCAAGTGAAAAACAAGGAATTTATAAACTAGGCGAGTTGGTTATACACAAAAGTGCTTTTATTACATTTTGGTACACAACCGACAACTAAAACACTAGGGATTTCATCAACTAGCTGAATTTTTTGTGCTCAAAAGTACTTTCATTAGATTTTGGGTTCTCTGCCTGCAAGTAAAACACCCGGAATTTATAAGCTAGCCGAGATTGTTGTACACAAAAGTTTTTTTATTAAATTTTTTGGTACTCAACCAGCAACTAAATACATTTGAAATTTATCAATTAGCTGTGTTTATTTTGTACTCAAAGGCGCTTTCATTAAATTTCTGGTGTTCTGTTTGCCAATAAATCACACGCAATTTATCAACTAGCTGAGTTCGTTGGACACAAAAGTGCTTTTATTAAATTTGGTGTTCATCCAGCAACTAAAAACATTAGGAATTTATCAACTAACTGGAATTTTTGTCTCAAAAGCACCTTCATCAAATTATTGTTAATTTAAATACACAAAACTGCATTTATGAAATTTTGGTACTCAGCCTGCAACTAAATTACACGGAATTAATCAACTAGCTGAGTTTGTTTTGCACTAAAGTGCTTTCATTAAATTTGTAAACTATGTATTTTAACACACGGAAATTTGTTTTACACAAAAGTGCTTTTATTAAATTTTGGTACTCGGTCTGCGACTAAAACACATGGAATTTATCAACTAACTGAGTTTGTTCTGCTCAAAAATGCTTTATTAACTTTTTGATATTCAGTCAGCAATTAAAACACTCAAAATTTACCAACTAGTTGAGTTTGCTGGGTGGGGTTGGTTCGGACAAAATTTTTTGGTTGGGTGCAGCTTCTGTCCCAATCAGTATCCATCTTCCGTTTTCATCTTAAAAGAAAGAGATTGTGTCCAAGATTTGTCAGGAATTTTGGTAGACTTTTATCTTTCGTCTTTAGACAAAAAAAATCCAACAATAAAAAAAAAATAATTGTCCGAAGTTACCCCACGGTGTGGGATGGGTTCGGACATGGTGTGGGGTTACTTCGGACAGCAGTAATATGGGTTCGGCAACCTCACAGATTAAAGAAAAAAACGCCATTTACTGAAAATTTGAATATGTAAAAAAGTAAAACAAGTAAAATGAAAGTATAAGAAAAAAAATCAAGTAATTTGAACCAAAGCTCACAGGAGCTCTATCTCACGTTGTAGCTGCTGAGATCACATTGAAAAGTGAGTCCTCGCTTTGTCCGTTCAGTCCCTCCAGTGGCAGTTGGTGATGGAAGAGAAAGAACAATGTCGTTTGAAGAGACGAAGGCTTTGTCCTCAATATCCGGAAAAATGAACCGTGCTCCATTTCTGCGAAGGAACAAGACTTCTAGATCGCTTCCAGTTTTTCCTTTTATCTGGCCAACGTAGAAGATATCCGACTTTTTCGATTTGCCCAATTTGAATTTTACCAGAACATAGCTATCCGTTTGAGCTTGGTCAATATCAAAAGGCTCAAGGTCCTCTTCTACGTCTCCACAGTGAAGAGACTCGTCGCTTGAGGAGTCGCTCGGGGCGACAGGTTCAGAAAGAGTCTCCACCTCATCGGTTCCGTCGTCTTTGTTAGGCTTGCGGACCGCGCTGTTCTTACGTTTCTTTGTAGATGGCGTCGGCTTGGCCTTCTTTTGCTTTTTAGCTACGATCTCTTCTTTCTCAAGGTTGTCAGTGAGAATACGGGTCCTCCCTCTGTTGTGATTCCCACGTCCCAGAACAGTAACAGCCCCCACTCGGGGAAAATGTCTTACTTCTTCGGGCGACCTTATGAAAGAAGAAATTGGTGGTCCAGCTTCAGAGTTGGCTTGCGACGAGGGGCTCCTCAAACTGGTTGTTTGGTCTAGCGGCCTATCCATCACAAAGGATTGGGCAAAAGCTCCCTCTAGGAATACATCGCGATTGAATGGAAAGATTCCAGCTGCTCGAAACGCAGAGACTATGTTGGATGCACTGAACTTCTCCAAGAAAGGAACCCTGCTGAGTGAGGCTACTTCATAAATTGAAATGTGCTGTCCGGGATGCAACTGCAGCCATTCATTGAAACGCTCTTTCAGTGCACCCTTGAAAGGAGAAAGCACTCCTACGTCAAGTGGCTGCAGCTTGTGGGAGCATTGGGGTGGGAATGTCAACAGTGTCACGTGATTTTGCTTACAGTGTTCGATCACACGTACATCCAGATGGCTATCATGGTTGTCCACGAGCAGTAGGATGGGAGTCTCTTCATCTGGCTTGGTTATTTTCGTGAAGTGTCGCATAGCCTCCAAGAACAAGTCGCCGTTGACCCAACCATTAGGGTGCGCAAGCCCATGGCAACCATGGGGGCCTTCGTTTGTCATTCTAGGTATGAAATTCACTCGCGGAAAAATGAAGATTGGTGGAATAGTCGCTCCAGACGCACTGGCGAAACATACAGCAGTCACGTTTTGACCTCTTTCTGCAGACACAGTCTGACCAACCTGTTTTTGTCCAGTTGGTGCTAGGACTTTCGGTGGTGGAAGCACGGTGACTATACCTGTCTCGTCAACGTTCCAGATGCGATCAGCCGTCAGTTTGGCTCCAAACCTTCCATAGACATCAATTAGCTTGTCAAAAAACGTCTGAACGACAGTTTTGTTGAAGCCGGAGGCTCTCGCCTGACTTGTGGCTTCTGGCTTCCACACCGAGATGTCTGAATTCTGCTTCAGAAACGCAAGAAGCCAGTCCTTTGACGCTGCTTCATTGAAACACCAGTTTTCTGGTACATAAATGTTACTCGCACGGGCGTAAGAGTAAGTAAGTTTTCGTGCTTCAGTTGTTGTCAGTCCATGGTTCATTCTCGAACAAGTGCGAAAGTAGTCGGCTAGTTTTCGCTCGTGTTCGCTTTCAAAAACTTGCCTGTTATGTTTTGGTCTCGTCGGGAAGTTTATCTGCAGTGGCCCAGGCTCTTCGTTGACACTTTTATCCGCTTCTCCTGTCTGCGGCCTCGAGCGCCTGACATAGTCCAGTAGCGTGGACTTCTTTATGCCGAAGTTTTCTGCAGTTTGTCTCAAGGTTCCTTCATTTTTCAGATAAGCCACAACTGCTTTCTTCATGTTTTCTAAGTTAACGGGAGGGTCTTGTCGCTTCCTTTTGTATGATCGAGGCATTCTGAAAGAAACTGTTTTTAGTAACAAGTAATAAAATGCATATTAACAGGTACACGATATGAAAAAAAGAGGAAAAGTTGGAAATACTGACCACAAAAAAGTGTCTGGGGTAGGTTCAGACAATGTCCGAGTCCACCCCACTAACGTTGTCCGAAGCAACCCCACCCGCGATAAAAAGTCTGAAACCTCACTGACGCTGTAACTACTATAGATGCCGCCAAAAACTAAAATTTAAACAACTTAGCAATTCCATAGTTAAATGCTGCAACAGTCAGCAAAATTCAATGACTAGTAATAACGGCCAAATAAAATCACAAACAAAGAAAGATACAGGACGCCACTCCAACCTTTTTTCGGTTTTTCTCAAATATTTCAAAAACGACTGCACGCGTGATAACCAAACTACATACTCAAGTAGGGTACTAGATGGCACGTCTATGGTATTTTTTCGGTGAATTTTAGAGGGCGTTGTAGGAAGAGAGGCTCTTGTCCAGACTCACCCCGTGCCCGAACCAACCCCACTCTCCCCTACTCTAAAGTCCTTGCATTAAACTTTTTGGTACTCACCCGGCAACTAAAAACATTTAGAATTTATCAAAGTTTTTTTTTTTATCAAAAGCACTTTCGTTAAATTTTTGTTACTGAGTCAGTAACTAAAATTTATCAAGTAGATGTGTTTTTTGTACTCAAAAGTGCCTTTATGAAATTGTTTTTGCTCGGTCAGCTGAGTTTTCACGGGAAAATTTTCCACGGGGATATCCTATGGGTGGATTCTCCGGGGGGGGCGGGTAAATTTCCCATTGGGAGGAATTTTTCGCTGGGAATTTTTCACGAGGGGGGAGTTTCCAGGGTGTTCAAACACAAACACCTAAACCCATATATATGATATGAAGCAAAAACGTGGCCTGTGGAAACTTTTTTCTGAAAAAGGGAATAACCTAGCTCCACAATGCAATTCTGATCTCAAAAAAAAAAAACGAGCTAGTTTTGACTCGCTGTAAAATTAAGCGAAGTCCAATCTGCAGTTTATGCCAACATTTCAGCAGAAAGATAAACCAATAGATCAGAAACACTCTGGGGCTGCGACAAAAAAAATAACCGATGTTACCATTGATGAATAAATAGAACCTAAAAAATGAATAGTGAAACACAAAATAGTAATTTGTGCTTTTTCCAAAAACGGTTCGAGTTTCAACAGTGTGTTTCTTATGTGTTCTAAAATCATTAGCAATAAAAAAGCAAAGAAAAAATCACAAGCTAATTTATTTTACAAACAAGAGCTGTCACGAATAAGGAGCCCAATATAACCTTCTTAAAAGGTATAGCTAATGGTAATTTACTGGAAAATATATTCATTTCTTGTTTGTTTTTTTTGTCAAAACACCAACAACAATGACAACAACAAAAAAGAATTTTAAATTGTAATATCTGTTGTTGTCCAAATGTTTCCTTAAATTTTCTTTCATTCAGAAGTACAAATTCCTAATAACAGAAACCAACCATAGCAGAGGGAGCATCTGACCTATTAGTCTTGCTGAATGCTACTCATAGACATGAAAAATACCACCTCAGAGACTACCTCATCATCTCCATCCTCAATCCAAGTTGCTGTAGTGTTCTGACGTATGTGGGGATGTTAAATCATTCCCATAAACCACTTCCTAAATTCGTAATTGTATTTTTCAGGACAGCATTCTTTCCATTAAAAAAGTTCACCCTCAACCTCAATTTAAAAAACTGAAATTTGTGGGAGAGCTAGAGTGGTAAACTTTTCGGATTTGGAATCAGCAAATGTTTTTTTGTGGGGTAGTGAAAGAATCCTATAGCAATTTGTTCGAGGTCAAACCGCATTTTTACTAGACTAAAAGGCAAAATTGGCGAATATTGCAAAAGAGGTGATATCAGCCCGGTAATGAGGCTGTTTTCATACTTACCATGCTTCGAAGTTGTGCTACCTCAGACCTGCTGAGGCTGTTAGTCATGCTACCTGCTGTTGCTTTGGTTTATTCGTTACTTAATTGATGACGACAATATTTTCTTGCCTTTTTTATTTTACCATTATATATTTATTGTCACCTGTTTACAGCCATACTTTTCATAGTCCATATAATGATTTGTGATGATACCTGTATCTAAAGGATCTTTCAAACTCTCGATTTAAAGGCTTTCGCGCTTCGATATTTTTGATGTTTGAAAATTTTTTGTATGATGATTACGATGACTTTAGTCAATGACTATGAGGGACTATGGAGTTTTACGTTTGTCCAGTGTGAAAAGAACTTGTTCGAGTGTGAAAGGCTATGATTAACAATAGGTAACTTGACCACTTAGCACAGTAAATTACGTACGTGGTGTGAAAACCTCTTAAGGGTTTTATAAACGTTGCTATGTTCTGCTAGCACCACTAAGAAAGACGTTCGAATTTTCATTTGCTTAAATTTCACGAGTTTCATTGGACTTCCTGTGTTTCCTTACACTGAATAGGCACTTATTCCAACAATGAGATGGATAGCAAATTATGCTACCCGTTATGCTCCAATCACAATTTGAAGAATCCTTTGAAGATGGCTAAACTGTATTTATTTGTTGTGTTTTTTCTTCTTTTTTTAATTACGTTTTAGTGTCTGTATCTCTTTTGTACATTAAAATTACATTTGTTTATATCTATATGCATTTTAATGCATACATCTTTTTTGGAAAGATTGCAGAATTGCAACGCATTGTATTGTATTAAAATTGCGCTTCTTGTATTCTGTTTGAACATAATAATTGAATGAAAAGACAGACTTCGTCAAACGAGCCCTTATAGCAATCTGAGAGAAAATATGCACAGATTTTTTGATGTGCCGTTCTAGGTCCTGCATGCTTATCGCACGCTTGTGGTTGGAGTAATATATATAACTGCTTATGTTGCAAGCTCATTTTATCAAAAAGTTTTCTTATAGAAACAGCAAATAGAAAATGCAACTAAATATTCCAAAGATAGAACAAAATCCTATCTTTTATATATATATTACCAATTTAAGGATGAAATCTAGGAATTCTACTTTCTTCAATCAAGCATCTTTTTAGAGCCGTCACATTTTCTTCTGAATCGCTTTCCACAGGTCTATGATTAAATTCCTTAATCAGTTAGCAGAAAATGGGATCCTGGGTCTTTTGTATCACAGTTTCCGATATAAAAAAGGAACAAAGTGATTGATCCGCTATTTCTAACATGACAAGAGAGAAAAGAATTTTTTTCTATTTACGGTGAACTTACGGTTACTTTCATCGAAAGTAAAATATGCTAATCCTGGCCACAACAGATGCCACGAAACGTGTCATCCAAGAAGTGTCACGTTTGATGTGTCCTATTAGTATCAAATTAGATCCACATTAGTCTACTGTTGTATACTAGATACCGCAGTGGCAATCCCCCAGACCGGGGATGTCACCCTATGCATTAAGATAACTGGAATCTCATCCCAAAGTGGTTGATTAAACTTCCAGTACAATGACAGTTAACTTTTGTATGAATGACCATTAGCTAGCTTCCTTAGTTTTCCTTCCAAACTAAAGAATTGATGGTTATTAAATCCTTAGTTTGGACTTAACGGTTAATTAATGGTTATTCATTCTGACCGGCATTAATAGTTGACCATTCAAATAGCTTGATATAATACCCAACTGCCTTGGTCTAAGTCGGAAACATAGCAATTAATATTAGAAAAATATAATGTAAATTTGCTGCTATCCATACTGAACAGGTCGAAAAAACATGTAATTACAACAAAACACTTCTTTATCGCTAAAATGTTGCCAAATTCTGTTCTTACTGTTAACTGACTGGGTTCTAAATTTGAAGTGTTTATAGGACCATACTAGATTTTTTTATTATCATTATTATTGTAATAATGAACATGGTTTTCCGAGGTTTTCCTTCGAAGAATAAGCAGGAATACGACAGGCATAGAAATTCCATATTCCTGCTTGTTCTTCGTACCTAAATAGGTGTACCTAAACTGCTTGTTCTTCGTACCTAAAACCTATTTAACAGGTTATCACCTAGTTTATTGAATTTTTTAGCACACAGTTTGACAAATGGGTGTTCTTCAACATTGTATACAGATAGGCAATTCTAAACGGTAATGCATTGAGAAACCGGGATTCACACAAAAAAGTTTTGAGCTGTTGCCCATGCTGTTATTTTTTTTTTTTTTACCCTCCCCTTCCACTCTGGAATATCACTGGTGTAAATTCTAGGAAGAGATGATTTTAAATTAGCGCCAACTACTCTGTCAACCTTCCTAAGCTATATTGTGGCTGGATATATCAGATTACTCGTCCGGAAAAGACGGGTCATAACTACTCCAAGACTTTTCCGTCTATAAATCCTCTAACACAGAAGCAATCTAACAGACTGGCTTTTTTTACTCAAAACA
>JAPEVW010000159.1:99270-274270 GCA_027921565.1 Artemia sinica | reverse complement strand
ATACCCTTCTCCCTTCTGCCTTAAAATTTTTAACATTCGGTTTAAAATTAAAATTTAGATGTTAACGAGTTATGCAGAAATTTGTTGGAAAAAAAACAAAATGTTATACAAATTAGTCATTTATTAGAAAACTAAACCCTGGTATCCTGGTGAATATCGCACCATTTTCAAAGAAGTTTTTTCCTAGGGGATTCTTCGTAGAAGAAACAAAGGTAATAAACGACAAAGTGGATTGCCTGAGAATTTTCACAACCAGATCTTCAGAAATGAGCTAAAACTTGGTTCGGATATCCATTTCTTGTTACACTAAATATTTCAATAGTATCATTTCATTTCTACACCAAAGCAATTATTAGCTTTTAAGGCTCAAATTTAACAAAATGTTGCTAAGACTTTACACAGAAGCAGCTTGGAAAAAAAAGAAAGTTTGACAAAATTTGAAACCACATTTTTCCGCTATTTTCACTAAAGTTTTCCTAAGGAGATGCTCATAAAAGGAAACAGAACTAAAGAATCAAAATGGATCAATAGAAAGTTTTGAAAACCAGATCTTTGGAAATGCTGAGACATTAAGTGCTCACCAACAGCTCTTGCTAAGGACTTAGATTTTTCTTTAAGACTTTCCTTGAAATTTTTACCCAAACCCCAATTCAGTAGCGTTGAGATACCGAAATTTTTGCAGCTGGTACAATAGCCTATATTTGAATATGCATACAACATATATGAATATCCAAATATCCAAAACAAAACGGGGTGCATAGTCTGCGTAAATAATATGATTCTTTTCGCTAAAATTTTAGCTTTAATTATATTATTTTTAAAACCAAGGACACCACTTAAATTGTCGCTGAGGATAATTCTTTTATTACCAGTTGGATTGGTAAAGTAAATTCTTCTCTATTCTGTTGAATAGTAGAACATGAAAGTACCCATTTTTCGACTATACACATTTGTTGTAAGCTTGACAGAGTTCATGCATATTGTTATATTCTTTGAGGGGTATAGTGGCAAAGGGGTATTCATTAGAGCAATAAGTTAACAGCCATCCTACATTAGGGAATGGCCAATCATGAGGCTTTATTTTAAAATCATAAAAAAACTCCTCTTTTAGAACATCATATGTTTTCTTGAGAATACAATCGACGAGAGGAATATCCTATCTACCCCAAAAGTCAGTGGTGTTGGAGAGTATATTCCAAAAGTCATTTGTTTTATTCAAAGGTACTGGTGCATTAAACGTAGTCTTTTATATCTGCTAAAGAAGTCAAGTTTGGTTAAAGCTAAAGAAATAAAATAAAACAGGATGAATATATAACAGTTTAGAAACAAATTTGGGCTATATATTTGCATATTAGGAGGGATGAGGGGTAAAGCGTACCATATATGAGATTGTAACCTAACCTAGGTACTTTTTTCTCCCCTAAACCCAAAATAACAACAGTTTAAATATCATAAACGCAATGAAACTACTCATTGCATTCCAATTCTTAATAGTGGTTGCTTGAAATAACCAGTCTGGCGGGTTCTGTCCCGGTATCTGTAGCATCTCCAATTTGATATTCCATTTACAGTTTATAAAAGAGTACGATTAATGCATTAGTACCTATTAAAATCGTCTTAGAGGGGATTAGAAATGATAAACATAAATTTCACATATGTATAGTTGCCCCTACTTAATCAGGGCTAAAAATTTGGTTGCGTGTTATAACTGAGGCGCTGGTAAGATCGGCACTCAGAATCCAGTGACAACTGATATTTAAAATAAAAGGAAATAAAAGGAAAATATTCTAATTCTAATTATTTTGAATACTTCTAAACCTCTTCTAGGTCTGTCGTCTAATATTGTGTGGGTCTGCTTGTTCAATCCACGAATGTTCACCGAAAAAAAAAGGATTAAGTTAATTCTAGGCTACTGACTGCTTCTAATTGAAATGGCTACACTTGAATAATCAGACAGACTTGGGTACTAGTGTAAATAAAATTATTTGTATTTTCCTCAGTTCATCTGAGGAAATATGCATTTTCCTCAGTTCATCTATTCCAATTTGCGTCTTGGAGTTGTTCTGGAATTATATAGAGAGTGAATCTTCAATTTCATTGTCCCAGACATTCTTTATCCCAGCTAGGGAGAGGTTCCATTTTAGGCTATTTGTAGATATATTTGAAGGTTTCTTTTGTAATGTGTCCCCTATGCAGTCCGTCTATCTTTAACATTTCTGCAACTAGCGAACATTCTTCTGGCATTTCCACTATCGAGCTGCCTTTTATATACGTGAATTTACTGTTTTTCTCTATTTTGCATTCGAAATGTATTTTCCTTTCTCCTTTGAAAAGAGATGTGATGATATACTTTGCCCTTTCAATTCTTTGGATTAAGATTTTACTTTCTTTTATAATTTTGGTTGCACACACTTTTATTAATTAATGCACTATTTTCCATCTAGTTTGCTAAACTGCAGGAATTCATTTGTGTGCTTCTAATAAGAAATTGGTGGTTGCATAATAATGGAACACCCTTTAGGTTACATTCCTGTTCTATATTGAAATCTTCTAAAAAAATATCTAGTTTGATCTTTACTCAACCCAAAAAACTTAAACTCATTTTCAGTTTGAAATAAACACAAAGTGTTTGACACTGGGAATAGAATGCTGAATATTTTGTACACTCTGAACTCATCTTGTTTATTTGATATAGAGAAATCACAAATAACTAACATTTTCAATTGGTGTGTCGCCATATTGCAGCTAGTCGATTTCTAAAGTTCCAGTAAGCCGCAGGGTCTATAATTAACCGATATTCTATAGCCTATTGTTATTAATTTTCAATTCCAAAATTGTTCTAAGAATGTCAGCAGGACACGTAACAATAATGGAAAAATTTTATTTTCTGCTTGAAGAATAGAAAGGATTACTGTTTCTATTTTCTTTACTAAATTTTTTACTTGGATTGAGCTTTTCGTCACTTCCTTTTTTTATTAGCAATTTTAGAAACTTTATCTCATTAATCTCTTTGGATAAATATTCGGTATTAGGCTAGGAAGTCTTTCCCAAAATTTCTAAACTTTTATTTCTTTCCATTCTTAATTCCCTGTCGAGGTGACTCACTAATGATATAGATCGGTCCAAAATATGCATTAACTTTTCATTTTTGCTGTCAGATAATCTACTTCATGAAGTAGATAATCTACTTCATGAAGTTTTCTACATCTCCTTCCGTTGCTAGTCCAGCTACCCACCCTACTGTTTGCCCCAAAAGTTGTAATAGACTCCGTTTGTTTCGTTTAATGCTATCCCTCATTCATGATTCTAGTATTTTGAGAATTCCATTTCCTTCACTTAAATCTAAATGTAATAGTTTACACTTGTCTATTACATATTCCTTTAGATCATGTATTTCTCTCAGTTCTGTGAAATTCTTTTTTCTCTTTTCAAAGTCTTTTTTGACTATTTGCTCCATAATTTTAGTATTTTCAATATTCAAAATGATCAAATTTAGGTCGTCCAAATCAGATCTGAGGCTTTCCAGATTAACACACCATATTACCTGATGTAATCCGTTGACTGGGAAAATTTGACCAATATCCTTGAAAGCTATTTGGCTATGTATTTCTGTTTCCTTAAGCAGTATCTCTCTTGTAAACAGGGTTCGCCAAACAAACAGGGTTCCAACCATTTCTGAAATGGTTTTATGTCTTTTAGTTATAGCTTAATATGGCAGGCTACAAGTGTATTTTATTTAAAACTTTAGTAGGGTCTATAATTTTACATACCCATGACACAATTAGCAGTGAGAAAGTTGAATGTCTCATTTTATGGTATTCTTGTTCTTGTGAACTTTGTCCTCCCTGCTTTCAATGTTATTAAACCATACCCAGAGTAAATTCCTGCTGGTATGAGGATTGTATATTGTAATAGACGTTTGCACTTTCATAACGATTTTAGTGTGGATGTAATCAAATATTCTGCTCTTAGTGTTGCCGATCTTGACCAAGGGGATTTTGGCTTGTATCCAGGCTTTCCCCCTATTATTTTAAAGTAATTTTTTAAGTGATGTCCAGTTTAAAGTGTATAATTTTTTTAACAAGTGATGGGAGGGTCATTTTACATACCCACCATAGTGTTTCGTTAGACCAAACCGACAATTTAAGGATTTGGAATATTTAGTCCTGTGGGAATTGCCCTATTAATCTTCGGTGTATGGTTTTGGTTCTCTGAGGAATTTCGGTTTTCACCCTTGAACACTTTCACACCAATTTAGTGAGAAATGAAACTAAGTTATATACTGTTAGGTTGCTGATTTTGAGGGTTTTTGTGTAACTCCCGAGGATACCGGTTTGGAGCAGCCCTTTGAAGGTTCAATTTTAGAATAAGGTATGCTTGTTAGTTATTAAGGTTTTGCCCTTTTTCCGTCAAGAATATCTTTTAAACTAGGATCCTTATAATTTAATGGATTTGTTTTAGCTTTCCTTTCATGGATATTTCTTCTCTGTTTGTAATTATTACTACCTGTTTGCACAGAATCATTCCCTTCCGAATTGTCATTTATTTCATCAGTGTCAATCCTGTTAACAGGTTGTAATTGGGATTCTGGTAAACTCAATTCTGTATCTATTTCTGGGTTATTAGAATTACTCAACTCACTCGAAGTCGTTGTGTAAGTTTGGTTTAAGCTTTCCAAATTATTTTCATTCATTTAGTTTAATAAACTTCCTTTTAAATTACATTGCAAAATATTATGAGAAATGTCTTCCTGTAGCGATAAAAGTTTTATGGCCGTCCTAATTGCGGTAATGGAGATTGGCTGCGTCAAATCTAATATCGTACCTTGAAGCTGTGAACTTACACCTTATAAGTTCTCCGATAGCGCCGCTTATAGCGCTAAAGATCGTGCCAACAAGGCCTACGCCACCCTCAATTAATGAGAGAAAATAAAATGTGTAGCCATATAAATGTGACCTCTTCTCCTCGAGCTATCTGGAGATCAGATTCCTTGGGAACGTGCCTTGGAGATAGGCGAACTAATTACCTGTCGTTAGATTAGATACAGATATATAAAATAAAACAAACACAAAATAGAAAAGCAATGGTTTTATTGAGACTTACATGTTTAGGTGTACAGCAATGGGTCACTTCAAATGACGGCAATAATAACCAAGTCTCTACGATGACTGCATAATAACTTGAATCGCAATGCCTGGACGCCTATATAATTCTGCTCTAAATGATCCTGAATCTGATTTACGAATACTCTCAAAAAGCACTTTTACCCCACTATCAAACGTAGTTTTTCGTCCTGCGCTGTAAGAACTGGCTCACAATTGGCTCAAGTGGCCCCAGGATGCAAACCCTTCGTCCAATGATCTGTCTTAATTATTTATGATGATTTAGACGTTCACACACTCTTATCACTTAAGAGCCAATTGTGCTCTTATCATTTTATAGTTTTTTTATTACCACTCTTCTCAACGAAATTCAAAGCTTGGATAGCGCCGTTCTTTGTCTGAGGCTGACTGCAATTTTTCTCATTGCTGATTAAGGACTTTTCTTTCTTTTTGAAACTAGATTTAAACTTAATTAGAGGAAGTCGGAATTATCTTTAGAAAGAAGGAACTTATTTTTGTATTTTAAATGTATCGCATTTTACTCACGGTACATTCCTCTATCAGTGTTTAATTTGTTTGTTCCCCTTCAATTTCGTCTGTTATACGATCTAAGGGCTTGTCCTCTACCTTTGACCTTTGTTTCGCAATTTCGGAATTCATGGCTAAGAACCTTTCGTGGTCGTTTATTTTTTAAGTTGTTTTATATTTACTGACCGTCTTTTACAAGTTTTTAACTCGCGTAACAAAAAGACGTTTTTATATAATTCCGTTAACACTAGATAGGGTCCCCTATAAGAATAATTGTTTGATGAACTTTCTTGAATGACATACATTAAATTATTAGGTAAGATTTTGATTTCTAATATTTTTTTGTTGTGTTGTGCTGCTTGGCCCTTTCGGGCCCTTTTTAATTCATTAATACGTATTTTTTGGCTGACAAATACCTCTTGTACGAGATTAGACACCCATTAGTCTTCAGAACAGAGCCCTTCCCTCTGATTAGAAACAATGCTGTCGAATAGCGATTTAGCTTCGAAACCATGGAGTAAGAAAAAGGGTGTATATTTCCTGCTCGCATCTATGCTAGTGTTTAACGCTAATTGTATGAATGGTAAAAATTCACTCCAATTTCCTCTATGTACCTCATCGTAGTAGTGAGTTAGTATTCTTTTTACAAATTTTGTCTATTTTCTACTAATCCATTTGATTGGGAATTCCTAGATGATAAATGTGTAATTTTGAATCCTAATGCTTTGAACATTTCATTAAAGGTTTTGCTTGTAAAGCATGAAGCATTATCTGACAGTAGGAAATCCATATTTCCAAAATGTGAAATGATTTCTTTTATTATAAATTCCATCACTGATTTTGACCTGAGGTCTTTGACTGGTGCCATGACTGTATACTTAGTGAAATGCTCTACTGCGATGATTATATATTGGTCACCGTTAGCGCAAAGTTGTAATTTTCCCGTGGTATCCATTGACCAGATATAAAATGGGTGGTCGGGGGAACTACTTTCTCTTAGTTTAGGATATATAGAGCTAAATTTATTCTTCCTCAAACATGGGTCACAGTTCTTTACTGCCTCCTCAACTTGACAGTACATATTTTAAAACACACAACTTTGTTTTAACTTATTCAAAGTTTTCACAGTCCCCATGTGTGCTCCTAGGAAAAGGCTCGTATGCATAAAATTAATGATTCCACTAATTAATTTCTTTGGTAGGATGATTTTAAATTGATGCATCTGTTTTCTTTTTTTTGAATCGTCTATTGCGCACAATAACCCTTCGACTAGGATTAACTGAAGATCTCTTAACCATTTTACAACAAAAGGAATCCCTTTCCCCAAATTTGAAGTTTCTGGTGTGTTGTTAATTTGGGCTCTGCCCAAAACGTCAAATTTTGGAAATTCTTCCTGCGGCTTAACCCTCTTGGCACCTAGGTCTGCGCTATCCCAATTATTGGTGCTAGTGACTCCTTTCATAGTCCTAGTCTTATCCGTGCTAGTGACGTCTTTGATAATCCTAGTCTTCACAAGCTCCACCGCGCAAGCTTGTCTTATCCCTAGCGGCTCGTCCCTTTCCAAGTCCGGGTTTTCGGACGTTTCGGACCCAACCCGATTACTCATGGTGCCAGTAACTCCTTCAATAGTTCTGGTCTTTGCAAGATCCACCGCCAGAACTTGTCCTTTACAAGACTCAATTTTACTCCCCTTTAAAATTAACCTGCTGTCAGTAACACACGCGTGTGTACCGCCCTTTACTTTTGCCTCTTTCAGTTTGCCATGGAGACGAAATTGAATGGGAACAAACACATTAAACACTGATAGAGGAAGACATCCCCCATAATATTTGGCAATGTATTTTAAAAGGAAGTTTATTAAGCCAAATGAATAAAAATAATTTGGAAAGTATAAACCAACCTTACATAACGACTTCGAGTGAGTTGAGTGAATCTAGTAGCCCAGAAACAGATACAGAATTAAGCTTACCAGACTCCAAATTACAACCCGTAACAGGATTGACAGTGATGAAATAAATGACAGTTCGGAAGGGAATACTTCTGTGCAAACAAGTAGTAATAATTACGAACAGAAAAGAATTATCCATGAAAGGAAAGCTTTCAGGGATAATATGGTATGCTAATCTAGAAAGCCTCGGATCTGATTCGGACGACCTAAATTTGATCTTTTTGAATATCGAAAATATTAAAAGTATGGAGTAAATAGTTAAAAAAGATTTAGAAAAGGAAAAACAGAAGTTTCACAGAACTCAGAGAAACACATTATCTAAAGGAATATGTAATAAATAATTGTAAACTATTACATTTAGAATTAAGTGAAGGAAATGGAATTCTCAAAATACTAGAATCATTAATGACGGATAACACAAAACGAAACAAACAGAGTCTATTAACACTTTTGCAACAAACAATAGGGTGGGTAGCTTGACTAGCAACGGAAGGAGATGTAGAAAAAATTCTTCATGAAGTAGATTATTTGACAGCAAAACATGAAAAGTTAATACATATTTTGGACCGATCTATATCATTAGTGAGTGTCCTCGACAGGGAATTAAGAATGAAAAGAAACAAAAGCTTAGAAATTTTGGGAAAGACTTCCAAGCGTATTATCGAATATAGAGCCAAATTGATTATTGAGATAAATTTTCTAAAAACGCAGATAAACAAGGAAGTGACGGAAAGTTCAATCGAAGTAAAAAAGTTAGTAAAGAAAATAGAAAAAGTAATCCTTTCTATTCTTCAAGCAGAATAAAAAATTTTCCCATTTATTGTTACGTATCCTGCGGACATGCTTAGAAAAATTTAAAAAATTGAAAATTCACTACCTATAGGCTATAGAATGTCGGTTAATTATAGACGCTACGGCTTACTGGAACTTTAGAAATCGACTAGCTGCAATATGGCGACACACCAATTGAAAATGTTAGTTATTTGTGATTTCTCTATATCAAATAAACAAGATGAGTTCAGAGTGTACAAAATATTCAGCATTCTATTCCCAGTGTCAAACACTTTGTGTTTATTTCAAACTGAAAATGAGTTTAAGTTTTTTGGGTTGAGTAAAGATCAAACTAGATATTTTTTAGAAGATTTCAATATAGAACAGGAATGTAACCTAAAGGGTGTTCCATTATTATGCAACCACCAATTTCTTATTAGAAGCACACAAATGAATTCCTGCAGTTTAGCAAACTAGATGGAAAATAGTGCATTAATTAACAAAGTCTGTGCAACCAAAATTATAAATGAAAATAAAATCTTAATCCAAAGAATTAGAAGGACAAAGTATATCATCACATCTCCTTTCAAAGAAGAAAGAAAATACATTTCGAATGCAAATCAGAGAAAAACAGTAAATTCACAAATATAAAGGGCAGCTCGATAGTGGAAATGCCAGAAGAATGTCCTCTAACTGCAGAAATGTTAAAGATAAACGGAATGTATAGGGGACACATTACAAAAGAAATGACACCTTCAAATATATCTAGAATAAGCCTAAATGGGAACCTCTCCCTAGCTGGGATAAAGAATGACTGGGACAATGAATTTAAAGATTTACTCTCTACATATTTCCAGAACAACTCCAAGACGCATATTGGCATAGATGAACTGAGAAAAATACATATTTCCTTACGAGAAGACAGAGGAAAGAAAATAGCCAATCATTGGACATTTACTTTCAATATTTTTAATTTACTTTTCTCTTTAGTAGGACTAGTTTCTAAAGCAATAATATTTGAAAAATTAAGAAAACTATGGGTAGAATATGGAAAACAAAAGTCTCACGGCATTAAATCTCTTTAGTAGGACTAGTTTCTAAAGGAATAATATTTGAAAAATTAAGAAAACTATGGGTAGAATATGGGAAACAAAAGTTTCACGGCATTAAAACTGGTCTCTGGCCAATGAGAGACAGGAATGACAAAATTAGACAGAGCTTAAAATAATGATTCTGGGACCCAAATGGGGTAGTCTTTTCTGAAACTAGTCTTTTCTTTGTAATTAGGATAAGCTTCCACTGTCTGTCTGAATTCCCCTTTGAGGATAAAATTGAGATAAGAAGTAAACTTCTGAAAGATTTCTGTCACCTGGATAGACCAGGCTAAGTGATAAATTTAATATGTATATAGGAGACATAGACTAGTGCTGAAATCAAAGCACGATATTTTGTTATATTTTGGTGATTTGCGGTATATTTGGTAAGAAAAAACTGGGGACCCTAGGTGAAATACAGCGTTTTCTAAAAATCGAAATAAAAATAAGATTAGTTCGTCTTGGAAACTGGAACTTAGGAATAACCTAAGGTTTAAGCACAGTATAAACTCCTTAACCTGAAAGAATAAATTAAAGAGCTTTTGCATGCCCGTTCCAGCTTAGTGACCTTTGGAATTTATCTAGCGTTTATTAAAATCTTATATATAAGAAGATTGGAACTAGAGGACAATACAGTATTACTCCCCTAGCAAATTTTTTGACGTTATACGAAAGAGGGACACTGTTTCCTCTTTTACCCACCTTTGCGTTTCAACCCGTGCTAATATTATATAGAGGTGGCCCTGATGTTCTAAAGATCGGCTAGGGAAGAAAGAGGAATTAAATTACTAGATTAAGATTTCCAATCTCCGCCGTCCAAAGATCCAATTTTCTCTAGAAAGTTGAAGTTTATCAAAGTTCTAAAAAACATTAAATTCACTTTCAGGATATAAACCAAAAACTTGGCTTAATTTATACAACCAGTGAGATCTGACAAAAAGGTTATTCATAGGTTCCGAGGAACAATAATTTGATGCAAATAATTTTATTTACACTAGTACCCAAGTCTGTCTGATTATTCAAGTGTAGCTATTCCAATTAGAAGCATTCGATAGCCTTGAATTAACTTAATCCTTCTTTTTCGGTAAACATTCGTAAATTGAACAAGCAGACCCACACAATATTAGACGACAGACCTAGAAGAGGTTTAGAAGTATTCAAAATAATTAGAATTAGAATATTTTCCTTTAATTTCCTTTTATTATAAATATCAGTTGTCACTGGGTTTTGAGTACCGATCTTACCAACGCCTCAATTATTAACACGCTACCAAAGTTTTAGCCCTGATTAAGTAGGGGCAACTTTACACATTCGAAATTTATGTTTAATGTTTCTGATCCAAGCTATGACGATTTGAATAGGTACTAGTGCATTAAACGTACTCTTTTATAAACTGTATATGGAATGTCAAACTGGAGATGCTACAGATACCAGGACAGAACCAGCCAGACTGGTTATTTCAAGCGACCACTATAAATAATTGGAATGCAAATAGTAGTTTTCATTGCGTTTTATGATATCTAAACTGTTGTTTTTTGGGGTTTAGGGGGGAAAAGGTACCTAGATTAGGTTAAAATCCAATATATGGTACGCTTTACCCCTCACCCCTCCTAATGTGTAAATATATAGCCCAAATTTTTTTCTAAACTGTTATATATTCATCTTGTTTTATTTTATTTCTTTAGCATTAACCAAACTTGACTTCTTTAGCAGATATAAAAGAGTAAGTTTAATGCACCAGTACCTTTGAATAAAACAAATGACTTTTGGAATATACTCTCCAACACCACTAACTTTTGGGGTAGATAGGATATTCCTCTCGTCGGTTGTATTCTCAAGAAAACAGAGGATGTTCTAAAAAAGAAGTTTGTATATGATTTTAAAATAAAGCCTCATGATTGGTCATTCCCTAATGTAGGATGGCTGTTAACTTTTTGCTCTAATGAATACCCCTTTGCCACTATACCCCTCAAAGAATATAACAATATGCATCAACTGTGTCAAGTTTTCAACAAATGTGCATAGTCGAAAATTTGGTACTTTCATGTTCTACTATTCAACAGAATACAGAAGAATTTACGTTACCAATACAAACTGAGAATAAAAGAATTATCCTCAACGACAATTTATACGGTGTCCCTTGGTTTTAAAAATAACACAATTAAAGATAAAATTTTAGCGGAAAGAATCATATTATTTACACAGACTATGCACCCCGTTTGGTTTTGGATATTTGCATATTCATATATGTTGTATGCATATTCAAATATATTGTACCAGCTGCAAAAATCTCGGTATCTCAACGCTACTGAATTGGGGCTTGGGTAAAAACTTCAAGGAAAGTCTTAAGGAAAAAATCTAAATCCTTAGCAAGAGCTGTTGGTGAGCAATTAAAGTCTCTGTAGTTAAATTTTCTATTGATCCATTTTGATTTTTTAGTTCTGCGTCCTTTTATGAGCATCTCCTTAGGAAAACTTCAGTGAAAATAGCGGACAAATGTGGTTTCAAGTTTTATTATACTTTTTTCCAAGCTACTTCTGTGTAAAGTTTTAGCAAAATTTTGTTAAATTAGAACCTTAAAAGCTAATAATTACTGTGGTATAGAAATAAAATGATACTATTGAAATATTTAGTGTAACAGAAAATGGATATCCAAACAAAGTTTTAGCTCGTTTCTGAAGATCTGGTTGTGAAAATTCTCAGGCAATCCACTTTGTCGCTTATTAACTCTTTTTCATCTGCGAAAAACCCCTAGGAAAAAACTTCTTTGAAAATTGTACGATGTTCACCTGGATACCAGGGATAAGTTTTCTAATAAATGACTTTAATTTGTATCACACTTTTTTTTCCAAGAAATTTCTGCATAACTCGTTAACATTTTAATTTTAAATTTAAACCGAATGTTAAAAATTTTAAGGCAGAAAGGAGAATGGTATCCAACAAAGTCTTAGCCAATCTGTGAACTTTTCAATGGCTAGTTTTGACTTTTAGTAGCTTTATCTCTCTTATAAAATTCAAATTTTCTTCATGAAAATGTCAGTGAAAGGATAGGATGTTTGCTAAGAGATTTGGGTTGGTTTTTCTAAAGAATGATTTTAAGCTAAACTATCCTTTTCATTTTATTTTCAAGACGCTCTATCATATTATTATGCTAATCTAAAGCTAAGAGTAGAACCAAGTTCCATTTTAGTTCTGTAGATCCCAGTTTTCAGCTATTCTTCAGAAACATTTTCATTTATTTGGCTTCTTGTCATAAATATTTACCTCTAGAAACTTTCTGGAAAATAGGGGGACGTTCTTCAGAGCACATGAGTGCAGTTCTGCTACTAAACATGTTTTAATTAAATTTTTCTTTATGTTGTCCTCTAAACTATTTCAATATGACACCAGGGCAAAGTAAAGAAAAACCAAATGTTTTTTTCTGGTTATTACGTTAATAACAATAAAATTGTTCATAGTGACAGCTCGTATTTTTATCAGTCAACTGTCCGAATTAGTTTCATTTAAATGGTTTGTGGGAGATGCCAAATTTAGTTTTACTACGCATCTTTATATGGAAAAGTTTAATAAATCAAATTTTTACAAACTAAATGTATAGCAGTATTAAAACTTAAAACAAAACAGACATTTTGTAGTTAGGACCTTGAAGCCTCTACAATAGGGTTAAAGTGTATTCTGAATTTGATAGTGTAATTTTCATCGATGTCCCTCGCTATTCTGGAAATGATACATAAATTTCCCAAAAATCGGGCAATTATTCTCGGCCTCATAACTTGGGTAAGTAAACCTTTAAGCTTAAGAAAATCCACATATTTAGAACTCATACAAAAGGTTTTCTGATGCAAATATTGTTATCAAAAGGGAGATTTTTTGTTGGGTGATATTGTTTTTACAGCTTCAAAAACTGTATTTTTAGACCCGATATTTCCAGTTTAATTTTTTTTTCTTTTTTACAGTCTTAAATTAAAATTCTAAAATATTGGACTTGTACAGTGGAGAACTTTTCATTACAATGGAATATCCAGGGAAACACCAAGACTCTTATCCTGCAATTGTCACTATACTATTTGTGAACAATGAACTAGTGTTTATCCCGGCCTGCTTGCAAAACCACACACACACACACACACACACACACACACACACACACACACACACACACACACATTCTATATAATGTTTCTTCAAAATGTATCATAACACACACACACACACACACACACACACACACACACACACACACACACACACACACACACACACACACACACACACACACACACACACACACACACACACACACACACACACACACACACACACACACACACACACACACACACACACACACACACACACACACACACACACATACACACACACATACACACACACACACACACACACACACACACACACACACACACACACACACACACACACACACACACACACACACACAAATCAAATAATTTAAAGGATCACAGTTACGAACATCTCTGTTGTATTTATCGAATACCTTTTTCTCGTTTCTGGTAATCACTATAAATTATCCAATTTTGTCTATTTGTAACATGCAGGATTGTTTGATAATACGTGCGTTCGACAAGACTAAGGGTATTAAGCTTTAATATAATGTAAGAGAATTAACCTTTTAGAATATAAATGACTTAACTGATATTCTATCATAGATTTTTAAATATTTTAATATATAAAGAAAATTATTTTGGATTAGGGATTTTAAAAAACTTGAAACTTTGGCAATCAAAACTGAATAGAAATCAATTAAACAAACGTTCTAAACCGAAGTTTTTCAAAGAAAAGGGAAGGCTATATTAAACTGAAGATCATAAGAAATAAAAACCAGCCATAATTCGAACTCAAAACGACCAGAAATTACTATTAAAGAACAAATTAAATCTAAAAATAACAGAATTCAAGTAAGCAATCATAGCAAAAAACCAACAACAGGTACTAATATAAATGAATAAATAAATCTTAAAACAAGAAAGGCTTAAATTTAATATGCAATTCAAGCTTAAAACGAACAAAAATCTTTCACTATTGACGTATAAATGATACCCAAAACGAACCAGACATTTAAAAACAAAGATCATGGAAAACAAATATACAACAGGTACTAATATAATCTTACAACGAGTAAACCTTAAATTGAATATGCAAATTCAACTTAAAACGAACAAAAGTCACCACAAACAAGAGTTTGGGTACTGTCTCGCTCCCTAACTGTGAAAGTCTAAGACCTACTGCGTCAATGGTGCTTCACCTATAACGAATTATATTAAAAATATTTCCTCATGTATTTATTAGAACATTGAAAATAAAAACAAAATTACAGTAAAATCAAATTTTTAACTGATGAGCTTTAAGCAATTAGTATAATTATATATCAAAATTTTGGTGTAATTTTATTATTTCCATACAATACTGTTCAAGACAAATATATTTTAACTACAAACAAGAGTTTGGCTGTTGCTCCTTCCTTAACATTAAAGTCTAATTCCTACTGCGTCATTGGTGCTTCACTGAAAGCAAATTACATTACAAATATTTTCTTTTCCAGTTATTACAGCATTGAAAATGAAAATAAAAGTGAAATAAAATTTTGAACCAATAAGCTTTTAACAATTAATATCATTATATATTAAACGTTCTGTTTCATTTTATTAGTTTTATTCCAAGACTGTTCAGAATACTTATAGTTTTCAGTAAAGTGCCAATGATGCAGTAGTTTTTCAACTTTTACAATCAGAGGCAACGCTATAGCGTTGCATATAGTAAAGGCCATACGGCTCCAATGTTTTATTATTATTTATATTTTTTAAGAGACGCTTCATATGAAAGGGGTCGTCGTAGAAACTTCAAAGGGGGTTCATTCGATTGGAAATTGAGAGTTCTAGTGCCCTTTTTAAGGGTCAAAAGTGATTAGAAGGCAACTTAAACCAATTCCACCCCCATCAGTTCCCAAAACACATCCAATCAAAATCTTGAGATAGCCATTTTATTCAGTGTAGTTGAATTTCAAATAAAAATCATGTTTTTGAGGAGGACATCTTTGGGCATTTTGTCCAATGTAGTTGGAAGTTCTGGAAATTATATGTTTGAGCAGGACACTCCCCCACAGTCTTCAGGGTAAGGGTTATAAGTCATACCTTGGGGGCATATATGGTTCTTATGGAAGGAATGCTCGTATAAACTTCAGAGAGGGATCAGTTGATTGGAAATTGAAAGTTCTAGTTCACTTTTTAAGTGTCAAAGATATCGGAGGGTAACCAGCTCCCCCCCCCCCCCAAACCATTTTTTCCCAATGCATCCGATAAAAAATTTTAGACTTTTATAGTAGACTTTTACAGACTTTTACAGTGAGAGAAGGAACCAATACCCAAACTCTTGTTTGCAGTGATTTTTGTTCGTTTCATTCTTGATTTGCATATTCAATTTAAGTTTCACTCGTTTTAAGATTTATTTAATCATTTACATGAATATCTATTGTATGTTTGTCTGCATTGAGTGTTTATTTAATTTCTGTTGGTTTTATGTTTCATTTATACTTGGATAGCAAAATATTTTTTTGTTTTAAGATTGATTTTCATATTCGAGCTAAGCATTACTCGCTTAAAAATCTATTTATTAATTTATATTATTACTTGTTGTATGGTTTTTCCTATGATTGTTTATTTAATTTTTGTTTGTTTGGGTTTCATTTTTTCTTTAATAGTAATTTCGGGTCGCTTTGAGTTTGAATTTTAACAGGTATTTGCATCTGCTGAGCTTAAGTTTAAAATGGCCTTTACTTTTCTTTGAAAAACGTATTTATCGGAAAGTTTTTTTTTATTAATTTGGGAAAGAGGCAGTATCCAAACTCTTTTTTGTAGTGATTTTTGTTTGTTTAAGCTTGATTTGCATACTAAATTTAAGTTTTACTCGTTTTAAGATTTATTTATTCATTTATATTAGTACCTCTGGTATGTCTTTTTGCTTCGATTTTTTATTTAATTTTGTTTCGTTTTGGGTTTGATTTACTTATTAGTGGTCATTTCTGGTCATTTTGGGTTTACATTATGGTAGGTTTCTATTTCATCTGACCTTAAGTTTATTATGACCTTTACTTTTCTTTGAAAAAGTTTTTTTCGGAAAGTTTTTTTAAGTAGTCTCAAAAATTGCAAGGATACGTTTTTCAAATAGCATTAATGGCCTAGTTTCGGAAAAGCTATTAAATCAAATTTATTACTTAGAATTCCCCAAAAAGGGGTGCTTTGGCGGGAGATTCAAAAACAGCATTTTCAAATATAACTTTAAAATTAAATGAAGTTAAAAAACTGTAAATAAGAAGTTATTGACAGTTAAATCTTAAACTGATGTTATCCGCAAGAGTTATTTTTATTTTTAAAATTTTTAATTTTGAAAAAAAAAACATTTTTTTCCAGCAACGTTTACAATTGTTAGGGAGTTTAATTAACCAATATTAATGCCAATTTTCAATTAGCCCATAGGAAAACAATCGCTAGTAAAATTGTTACTAATCATACCTCATTAAAACGGTGATAACACTTCAAATGTTGTATGAGTTTTTCTTATACTAACTGATAATAACTTATACTTGGCTTTACTACCTAAGGGAGTTTCAAGATTAGTTATTAATTAGTTATTATCCAAATAAATTTTAACTACTAATTCAAGAAAAAAGTTTCAAGAAATGTGTTACTGATTAATTGCAAAAACATGTTCACCCGACCGGGAGCTTAAAAACAAACCTTCAAATGTAACAAACATTTAAAAATAATCAATTGAATTTTAAATAGAGTAAAAATGCAATACAAAACTATAGAACACATAAGTCTTTTTGCACCACTATAAAGATTCTTGCAAGAATTAGATTCATTTTCAAACCTTTGAATTTTTTGCTCAAAACCCATCAAAACGTTTACTCAACAATATTTGAAACTGTTGGAGAGCTTCATTTGCTGTCAATGATAACAGTTTTTGTTGGCTCCTTAAAATGCAATTCTTATTAAAATATTTAATAACCCTTTCTTTGTTGGGATAGTGAAGCATACAAAATTTTTCCTGGATTCTTCTTTATACTGAGTGAAAAGGACTTTTAGATCGTTTTTCTACTTAAGAGAATTTCAAGGTTAGAAATGGAACGTTATCTAAATAGTATTAAATAGCTCCTGGTAGAAAAATGATTATTTACATTTCTGGCAATACGAAAGAAAATTTTAGTCCCCAAATATATTTTCTTTACGGAGTGCCAAACCGTGTCCGTGTTTCCTAACTCAAAGTTACTCGCTAACTAATGGATCATTAGGAAATTCTCAAAAGGATGCAAGAGGATGTTCAGGTAAACGATTTAGTATCTTTTTGTTATTATTTAAGTCTGTTTCAATTCATGTTGCTCTTTAAATACTGGATAGAAGAATGCAGAAAAGTAACTCTGTTTCATGTCTTAAATTGGACTTTATCACCCAAATTAATCATAAATCTTAAAAATTTTAAGTGATCTGTTCCCTAATATCCCTCCCCCACCCCAGAACAAAAATGGCTTGTGAAAGTAAACAAAAAAGGTAATATTGGTATCGCTGCTAGTTTTCAACTTTAAACAGCCCAATTGTAACAAAAGAAAAGTGAAACTTCTAATATTTTTGGCTTTTGCAACTAATATTTCTTTTCTTTTTGTACATTCCGAATTTTGTGTTGCGGTTAAAAATCTTTTCTTACTGTAAGGCTTGGAGGTCTCTATTACACAAACATAAGGAAAGTCTGCTATTTAAGGAAATGGCTATTTCATTATTTTATTTATGCTGTAAACCGTCCGAATACAGCTTACAAAAGACGATCATTAAAAAAGAATATTAACTGAATAAAACAAAAACAACATCAACTAATGGCAAGGGATTTTAGTCGGTTTTAATTTCTACTAATTAGAATTCTAATTCTACCCTTTGTTCCATGAAATGTTTAATAGCCGGAAAATCCGTGTATATTTATCTGAGCTCTTTATCAGAATGGTGCTTCAAGTATCGTTTTTTGGATCAATGTGAGTTCAAATTTCTTATAGAGATAGGGAGCATAAGAGGACCCAAAACAGGCCTTATTTTCAAGTGTATGATAATAGATACTACATAGACACATAGATACTTGATTAGTTTATATTGTTACAAGTTGGAAAAAAAAAATTCAGATATTTTAAAAATGAGTGGTTTTATACTATTGCATCTTGAAGGAGTTGACAGTGGTGTTATGAAGACAAGAGCTCTCAATGTAGCAGTTGAAATTGGAAAGGATTGCTGACTAACATTTGAGTGGGATGAGATGTTTGGTAAATATGTTATATCACTGAGTAAATTTAAGTCGGATGAACAATTATGTTTCGCCGCACAAATGAATATGATGCATAAATCGAGACTACAACATGGTTTGAGTGCTATCATGAAGCACATTGAGAAAAATGGATTGACTCACCTAACGAAAAGAGGGCGAAAATATATTTTTTATTATATATCTGTCAATATAAATGTTTTATAATGATCTGTTTTGGTTAGATATTTTAGTTGATCGTTTACTCTACTCTCACTAAGAGCAAACAATAGGCATCGAAAGTGTACACAAAGAAGAAACTAGCAATTGTTAGTTTGGTCTATAGTTGGTAGCGGGAGTGTCAAGAACAAAATGGATGGATTTGAGAAAAAGAAAATCTTACGGAATCTTGTAACATTGGAAAAGTGTTTGAATGTAAATATTGAATTTCAGACGTTAACTGTACAAAAAAAATATTCTTTGAATAAATGCTTGAAATTATCATGGAAAATGATTCTCCATCTTTGGACTATTTTATAAGGCTTCTACGTTGTGGGCCAAATGAATTTTACTCAAACTATTGATGCATTAATTGAAACAAAACAAAATGATATAGTGGTTCTGCTTTTAACCACTACCTTAGAACTCATTTAAGGTGGTCATTTTGTAGGACAGCAAGAAATTAGTCGAATAAAATTTTTGGGACGTCACACGATTACTCCACCTCCTAGAAGACATTCCTTTTATTGATCGTGAGTCAGTTTCTTTTTGGGAATTAGACAGTCAATATTGAAAAAAATGTTCTATGCTTGTTCACTGTGTTTAGATACATTTGGCAGTCGGTTGTCGTGTGAGAACTGCACTACAGTTGATGACTATAATGAAAAGTGTAGATTAAGCAATCCGTGTAAATTGCATAGAGGATATGCTGTACAAATTAACGATTGTAATTTCTGTCATGAAGAGGCTTGTGACTCTCGCCCTAAAGGATATCATTGCTCCAATTGTCATTTTGACAAGTGTGATCAATGGGAAAATACTTACCCTGGCATGATTGGAAAAAAACCTAAGCGTGATTTCAGTTTATTTCTAAAAGATTGGTATTGTTGTGGATTTAAATTATTTTGGGAAGAAGAAATTGAAGCACGTTTCAATTGTAAAAACATGAAGAGAGTATGGTTTCTACGTCATCGTTGTGAGGACAATGGTAGTTATCATTATAAACCTACTGATTTTTATTTGGCTGTTACAGAAAGTGATTCTTCATATGAGAACATCGTGTGCGACGTTACTTCAAATAGTCAGATAGAAACACTTGAATTTTACAATTTGAATCATAATAGCATCATTGACTTCACAAAAAGATTTAATAAAAATGAAGTCACATTATTTTGTGGAAATTGCGACCCTGACTTTGCACCCCAGGATCAGCACGCGTTGAATACCAATAATCTGCCATCATTAATAGTTGTTGACGACGACGACAACGACGGCCTAAATGACGATGAAGAAGAAGAAATCTAAACGATGAAGACAAAAGACCATATATGTATTTTATTAATAAACAAATTTATATACATTATTCAAACATTTTATTTTTAGGGCACTGAAATTAATATTATACAGGTCGTAGAGGATATTTTCTATAATGAATTCATTCAATCAAGGATTATCTATATAAATGTTGAGATATTGACTGTAAGTATAGTCATGACATCGAAAAATAAAATTTAGTAATGCATGAAAACCACAGCTTTTGGCTGATAAATCTTACACTCGCATTCGATATTTAATAATTGTTTTCCCACTTCTTTCCGTGAGGTTTTTGATGTGAGGTGTGTAGAATGCACATGGTAGACCAAGAGGATCAAAAAATTCTATATTCTTCGCTGTTTCAAATATGCTCAGCCAATGCCTCGTCTGCATAGTCGATGGACTACTATTAACAACAATAATGGTATTGTTATCACTATGAATATGTTCAAGGAAATCCGAGGGTATGCAATAGGATTTATATTGGGATATATATTGATCCATGTTGAATGAATCAATTATTTGATTGGTGCTCATGGTGCTAAGTCTAATAGAACACTACCGTCGGGGGTAATTTGCCATAAGGTTTCACATTGAATGAGTGAGATTAATGTAACACTCTGCGTCAAGGGTTTGGTAAAGGTACACTCTAAACGTACAGTGTCCGTTCGAACAATAATCATATTTGAGAACCAGACAGGTCCAAAATTATGATACCATGACTCTTTACAAACACTATGTCAGTTATACCATTTTCATATAATTGAGAATCTGGATCCAGGGATTACATTGTCAATTCATATAGGGTCCTATAGGATTTATCAAAGGATAAATTATAGACAGGATATTCATGAGAGAGGATATACAAGAGAGGAAATTCCAAACAGTTCAAATTCATGTGGAGAACTTATCTATGATAATATGGTACTGGCACTTTTTACAAAGGCCAAAGCAAGTTTTGAAGGAATTTCACCATTGATAAAGGAAGTATCGGCGTAGGAACTTGAACCAGTGGCAATATGGCGTTGATTGGTGATTGTGTGAAGAACGAGCAGTTTGATATTATTTCCAGATGCTCGTAGATTTTCAATTGCCAAAGCAACAGAACTCATAACCTGTTGTTTTCGTACATGAAGTATTGCCGAAGTGAGGTTACGCATCAAGTGTTTTTCTCAAGATGAAATTGTATTGAGCAAGTTGTACCTTTATGTCAATTTTAATATTGGGGGCATCCATTGAGATATATTAAATATTTTGTGCTTGAGTCTACCGACTAAGTGATACTAGTTGCTCACAGCCTAAGTGGGTTCACCCTCAGTATCAACATTTGATCTATAGTCATAACCCATTGCCAGACCTCTCAATTTCTTATAGGACTTGGGAGTCATTAGCATAAATTGTATTTAGCTTGTATAGTTCGATAGATTGCTACAAGTGATCACCAATGTTTCATTTATCCAGACACATATTTGTTTGAACAAATTGTGCAGTATGCCATTTTCATAGGATAATCCATCGGTAACGGTGAGAGCAGGATTGTCAGACTTTTTCCTCACCGCAACTTTTAAATAAATAAATGTGGATGATAAATCTGTGAATTAGTCTTCATTGAAATAAATTTGAAAATGTATGTTTTCAGAGAGTGCTTGTTGTGGGTAAAATTGTTCATATTATCGATATTTTACACTGACATGTACACTTTCTGCATTGAAAAGATTTAGAGATGTGGTGACAGTGGTATGAGATTCCCCATTTCTTGCAAACGCTAGAAAAACGTGTTTACAGCCTAAATTTGATACACTCGGGGGGTTATTTGCTTTCAAGATATTAATAAAGGGATATACGTGTTTACTGCCAAATTTGATACACTCCAGAGGACATTTGATTTCAAGATATTAATGAAGGGGAAATTTATGTTTAAATTATGCAAACATCTAGGTATGAGAGACGCGTCCCAAACAATAAATCTTAAAAACACAGAAAATAAAAACAAATTGACGAGCAATAAAACAGAAAAATACAGCTAAGAAATGAAAATCGAAAATATCATATTATACTATACGCAAAAAATAACCATTTATTATAGAAAACCGTGGCTTCTAGCCTGCAATTCCTGGGGTAGGGGAGGGGGGAGTGATATTAGAAGCAATTTAAACCATATTAAGAGCTTTCAAGGAAATAACCCTTTTTCATTAAGATAAATTCATGGATATTTCATAATATCCTAGCAATATTTTCCAGCTCGCACCTAGTAGCCTTCATTTTCAGAGGATGCATTGATAATAGATGTAGTTTTTGTGTGTTATTGTGGCTTTAAAAGGATAAAGAATACCATGCCTGATTTAAGGAAAGATAAAGGGAGAGGACTCCAGGGGAGGGGGAACCGTTTGTTGGGGGAGGATATTCAAGCGCACATTTATTGTTATCCAACCTCCATCCAGTGCTCACTGCTCACCTCTGGGGAAGTGTCCAGTCCCCCTGACCGGTTTCTCTCTGCCCAGGGTAAATTTCTCACCAAAATATCAAAACACCGAAAGGAGGGGAAATTCTATTTTGAGAAATTCTTGTTACCATCCACCCCGTGCGCTGTGGGGGGGGGGGAGCTTGGTCAGTTTTTTCTCATTCCAGGGACGAAATCTGGCCATCCTACGCGCAGTAGGGGAGTTTGATCTAGGTCGACTCATTCCTGGGACGGAATCCGGGCTTCGGCTCGGTGATAAAAGATGCTAAAAACGCTATTGCTCGAGATAACATAAAAAGTAGTAATAATAGGGAAGTTATCATATAATTTCTACGGTAAGCCTCTAACGTCAGAGAATCCCTGTTCCTAGCGCTCAGCTAGCAAGATTCATGCCCTGCAAAATTCCAGTCATTGATACATTGTTTTTCTGGAAGACCCCCTGGATTTCCCGTGATGAGGTTTAATATTATTGATAAATATGATTTAATATTCAAGCGTATCTCACAAACAAGACTAAAAGGTGCCCATGGGACACCCCCCCCCCCGAGCATGCCACATACACGGGTGGTGCCTATTAGCAGCGGTGCACTTTTTAAACAAAGACATGGAAGACACTGCCTTTCTGGGCTTTAACATTTTATTGCGATAAGACACATTCGTTTCTCACTTGATATTTTGTAAGACCGTTAGAAAATATTATTTTTTCCTGGAACAAGAGCGATTCTTGGGTTTAATGTTTCTTGACAAATGACAATGATAACGTTCTGCTAGTGCTATGACACAAGTTATCATCAGTGTAAGAGTCTTATGACATTTGAAACATATAAATACTTACAGACAATTTCTTAGAAGTAGCATTTTTTCGTCATTATGACAACTTAACAATCTTTCTGACAGAGTTACCAATTTTATTTTCTTAGAAGTAACAATTTTTGATTATGACAACAACTTTTCTATCAGAAGTAGCATGTTTTCCATAACACTAACAAATTGTCTCATCCAAGAAACAATAGTCTTCCTTAGCCTAATACTAACAAACTTTTACTTAACACCAACAGATTTTCTCTTGGAAGTATCAACTTTTTTCCTTAATACTAACATCATTTAACACACTCAAATTTCTCTTAAAAATAACATTTTTTCGTCAGCGATAACACCTTTTCTGTTCGAACTAGCAAGTTTTCTGTCAAAGATACCAAATTTTTCTTCGAAGTAAAAATTTTTTGATCACACTCACACACACACAAACACACACACACACACACAGACACACACACACACACACCACACACACATACACACACACACACACACACACACACACACACACACACACACAGAAACACACACACACACACACACAAACAACACACATGCACACACACACACACACATACATACATACACACACACACACACACAGTCGCACAAACATACATACACACACACACACAGATAAACACACACACACACACACACACAAACACACACACACACACACATACATAAAAAAACATACTTACACACACATACACACACGCACACACACACCCACACACACACACACACACACACACACACACACACACACACACACACACACACACACACAAAAAAACACAAAAACCCCACACACACACACATACAAAGAAAACACGCACACAAAGACACACACACACACAAACACACACACGAAATACACACACACACACAAAGAAACACAAACACACACACACACAAACAACACACATGCACACACACACAAACACACACGAACACAAAACACCCACAAACAAAAACACAGACACACACAAAACAAAGACACACACACACAAAAAAAACAGATACACACACGTAAAAACACAAACACACACACAAAAAAAACGACACACACACACAATGAAAAACACGCATGAACAAAAAAAACAAACACACACACACACACACACACACACACACACACAAGTACACACACACAAAAAAACACACACGAACAAAAAAAACACACTCAAACACAAAACACACACGAACACAAAACACACACACAAAACGACACATGAACACAAAACACACACACAAAAACACACACGAACACAAAACACACACACATACAAAAAAACACGAACACAAAACACACGCACACAAAAACACACACAAACAAACACATGCAGGCAAAACACACACACAAACACACGGACACAAAACACACACACACACACACAAACACAAACACGCAAACACAAAACAAACACACACACACAAAAATGACACACACACACACACAAAAATAAGCACACAGACACAAAAAAACACAAACACACACACACACACACAAACACGCAAACAGAAAAGAAACACACGCAAACACACTCAAAAAAAATACACAAACATTTTTTTATTGAAATGTAACACTTGGAATATTTTCATAGCGTTGTGGCTTGTCACTACTACACTTTGTTGATCTTTCAAGGTTCAATTCAGGATTTTTCGTTGAAATGTAAGACTTGGAACATTCTTGTAGCGTTTTGGCTTGTCACTGCTACACTCCATTGATCTTTTGAGGTTCCCTTTGGAATTTTTCCATTGAAGTGTAAGATTTGAAATATTTTCTTAATAGTTCGCCATATCACTGCTACACTTTGTTGATCCTTTAAGGTTCATTTCTGAATTTTTTCACTGAAGTGTAAGACTTGGAATATTTTCCTATTAGTTCGCCATATCACTGCCACACTTTGTTGATCTTTTAAGGTACACTTTGGAACTTTTTTTGAAATGAAAGACCTGGAATATTCTTGTAGTAGTTCACCATATCACTGCTACACTCTGTTGATGTTACAAGGTTCATTTTGGAATTTTTTCACTGAAATATAAGACTTGGAATATTTTCGTAGTGGTATCCAATATCACTGCTAAACTTTATTGATCTTTTAAGGTTCACTTTGAAAATTTTTTCACTGAAGTGTAAGACTTGAAATATTCTTGTAGTAGTTCACCATATCACTGCTACACTCTGTTGATATTTCAAAGTTCATTTTGGAATTTTTTTTTTCTTCAGATAAGCGACTTGGAATATTTTGATAGAGTTATGTTATGATTTACCTTGTCACCACTACACTCTGTTGACGTTTAAATGTTCATTTTGGAATTTTTTCATTGAAGTGTAAGACTTGCAATATTCTTGTAGTAGTTCATCATATCACTGCAACACTCTGTTGATGTTTCAAAGTTCATTTCGGAATCTTTTTCTTGAAATAAGCGACTTGGAATATTTTTATAGTGTTATGCTATGATTTACCTTGTCTTCACTACACTCTGTTGAAGTTTAAATGATCACTTTGTAATTTTCTTATTGAAGTGTAGGACTTGGAATATTCTTGTAGTAGTTCACCATATCACTGCTACACTCTGTTGATGTTTCAAAGTTCATTTCGGAATTTTTTTCTTGAAATAAGTGACGTTAAACATTTTCATAGTGTTATGCTATGACTTACCTTGTCACCACTACACTCTGTTGAAGTTTAAATGTTCATTTTGGAATTTTCTCATTGAAGTGTAAGACTTGGAATATTCTTGTAGTAGTTCACCATATCACTGCTACACTCCGTTGATGTTTCAAAGTTCATTTTGGATTTTTTTTTGTCATTGAAATGTAAGACTTGTAATATTTTTGTAGTGTTATGTTGTGATTTACATTATTACTGCTACACTCTGTTGGTGTTTCAAAGTTCATTTGGAACTTTTTCTTTGAAATGAGAGACTTGGAATATTTCCATAGTGTTACGTTGTGATTTACATTATCACTGTTACATTCTGTTGATCTTTTAAGGTTCACTTTGGAATGTTTTAATTGAAGTGTAAGACTTGGAATGTAAGTGTTAGACGTTTCTCTACGTTTAAGTTATGTTCATTTAATTTAGGTTATCATGAAAGCTCATGATAAAATGTGCGCTTGAATCTTCTCCCCCCACAATTGGTTCCCCCTACCCTGGAGTCCTCTCCCTTTGTCTTTCCTTAAATCAGGCGTTATTCTTTTACAGCCACAATAACACCTAAAAACTACATCTATTATCAATGCATCCTCTTAAAATGAAGGCTATTAGTTGCGAGTTTGAAAATATTGCTAGGATATTGTGAAATATCCGTGTATTTATCTTAATGAAAAAGAGGTATTTCCTTAAAAGCTCTTAATATTGTTTTAATTGCATCTAATATCACTCCCCCCTCCCCTACCCCCCGGAGTTGCAGGCTAGAAGCCCCGGTTTTCTATAACAAATGTTTTTTTGCGTATAGTATAATATGACATTTTCAACTTTTATTTTTTAGCTTTCTTTTTTTATGTTTTATTACTCGTCAATTTGTTTTTATTTTCTGTGTTTTTAAGATTTATTGTTTGGGATGCGTCTCTCATACCTAGATGTTTGCATAATTTAAACATACATTTCCCTTTTATTAATATCTTGGAAGCAAACGTCCCCTGGAGTATATCAAATTTGGCAGTAAACACGCATTTCCCTTTTTTAATATTTTGAAAACAAATACCCCCCGAAGTGTATCAAATTTGGGCTGTAAACACGCTCTTCTAGTGTTTGCCAGAAATAGGGAATCTCAGGTGTCGTGCAATAGTTTATTTTTAGAATATGGTTCAAGATACATAGTATTGGAAATTTCTTCTTAGTTCTCTAGGTTAGAGCGTGTTCCATTGGAAGGGAATGACCTTTCGAGACCTGGCGGGGTCAAGAACTCTAGAAATAAAATGAATGGTGTTTTGAGCGAAAAATGAAACGCCGAAAAAGAAAAGGCTTTTCGGCGAGAAATGTTAAAATGGTATTATCTGCCAGCGATGGATACGCAATCATTGTGTACCGCCATTAAGTTAATGAAAAAAGCTTTGGGGGTTTTGTGCAAAAAATGAAACGCCGAAAAAGAAAATGTCTTGAAGGTTTTCGGCGAAAAATGCCAAAATGGTATGATCCGGCAGTGATGTATGCGGAATCATTACATAAAGTACATACCGCTATTAAGCTAATGAAAAAAATACGTGTCACTGTTGCACAAATACGTAAGGTGTGGGCTACAAGCGGGGATTCCCCCGTGGGTTCCTTAGGGTTACGCAAAATTGCGTCAAGCATATTAGACCTGTCTGTTTGAAACGGGGTAAGTCGTATGACATAATTGGAGTCCAGAGGGGTGTGTCATGGAGCCTTTCCAAGTGTGTTCCCTTTAATAGAACAGGTGAATGCACTGTGCAGGTGCGAGGGACTGGTAGCTCTACTTATCTGGGCCCTTTAAGGGCAATGGGTGTGTCATGGGGTGTATCATGCGCTAGAAACAGGGGTAAGGGGCTAGGAGGTTATTATTAAAACTTGCGTATTATACGGACCACATTCCAAGTAATCATATAATATAAAACTGAAATTCTTTAAATCTTGCCATCCATCGCCTAGAAACAGGGATGCCGTGACGTCTGAGGGCATGCCGTAGAAATTCACCTGACCTTTGAACTCTTGCCAAGGGTGGGAATTTAACAAGTGTGACGTCCGAGGGCTCCGTTTAAAATCCTATGCTATTTCCCTATGGATGCCGTGACGTCAGAGGGCATCAGGAATTCTATGGGAAAAGGGAGGGTATGTTTTAGAAAAACAAAGGGGGTGTTTCACCTAACTGTGCCAAGGACGGGAATTTCGCCTAGAAACAGCTGACCACATTGTACAGGTGCGTCACATTACGTCCGAGGGTATAACTTTGAATCCTATGGGAAAAGGAAGGACATGTCACAGAAACTCAATGGAAAAGTAGGGCATGTCACAGAAAGCGGGGAGGGCATGTCACAGAAAGCAGAGTGGCCCCACTACTAAAATCAGATTTTTGATTTTTTTTTTTTTTTTTTTCCTATTTTCTTATGGTATATAAATTCTGACTTAGCCAGTTCAAAACAGTTAGATTTCATTTTCACTTTTCTTGGTAGTTTAAAGGAATCCATCTTGAACATAAGCAGCAGACCAGAATGAAAGAGCGCAAGAACTAAGAAGATGGAATATTCTTTTCCATTTTCTTAATTGATTTTACTCAAAAAGCTGGATTGCACTCTTCCTTATTTGACTCAGATATTAGCATACATCTAGGTACAAAGGATAGCAAACCGAAACATAGTTCTTCCTCTGGACCCATCTTAGGTCTAATTGCACAGAAAAAAAAAGCTTTTTCGAAGAATGTCTTTTTGGTTGTTCCAAATCATGAAGTCTTTAGGGTATTAGCACATTCCCATCACTGTTGCGCATTAAATCATAAAATTAAGAATCAAAACTAATTAGTCAAATTTGAGAACGCTTATCGCCCAAAATGTCTAATTTTAACAGTTTAATTATTCTTAAAGACAAAAACACTTTCAAAGGAAAGCTACATATTCTTGAAGTGCTTGGAGCTGCTTGTTTGAAGCTTATTTATTGCTATGCCGTTACTCAAGTTTCTTTTATTGTTTGGTGCCCGCTAATATCAAAAATTTCGAGACTGCATATTGAGGCTTTTCACTCAAAATTGAATTTCCGATTTTTATTACTGTTATGAAATTTTTTAGTTTCCACTTAACCAGTCAAAATAACCAGATTTCAGTTTCACTCTACTTGATACGTATGTTAAAGGAATCCGGTCTAAATCATGAAGCAGATGAGCAGTGGTAGCTGCAATGGCCAAAAGAGCTTTATTTATTCCCTTTTTAAGTTTTTTTTTTTTTTTTCATTACAACTTTCTTAACTCCAAAAGGCGGATTCCAAACTGTCCATTGAAATTGTGTCACTAAAAAGACTGTTGTTTTATTCGTCAAAACAGTCCCACCAAAATAAGTAGATGCAAGGAGGATAGCTTCATCAGAGTTAGTTGCTGCGGAGGAAGACATTGCATTGCTGGTGGCTGTGGTATCTCTGTCTGTGGTGGATCTTATAAAGGATACAGTGGAAGCCATAGTAAAACGTCTATGTTGCATTTGTCAATAGAATACGGGTAATTAAGTAGAGCCATTGTTAAAAGTAATATTTTGTGTCCCAGAGGTTGTTTTCCTATAATCACTTACAATTAAGAAATTTAGGTATTCACAAGTGGCATGTAATTTTTAAGCAAATAGGAAAGGAGGGATTGTTCCATGAAAATTTATAGAACACCCTTTGAATTATTTCGAGAATAGTTTCAAAAAACAATTGTTTGCATAGAATTAAATTAAGGGACTTGTATATTCAGACGTCGTATTGAATCTAAAAGGATACAATGGGTAGAATTGTATCATCCCCTAAAGCTTTTTAAAAGCCCTTTGAATAATTTTGAAAATATATATTTTAAAGGTGTAAATTTTTGTATAGCTGACTTTTTTTTTTGGGGGGGGGGGGGGGGGGGGGGGGGTGCGGGGGGTGCGGAGGGTGGCTTGAAAACTTTCCCCGGCCCATTTTTAAGCTCGTCCTAAGTAAATGGTTGTGTTGGACTCGGTTCAATCGATTTAAAATCCAAAGGTCTAGTTCCCTTTTTAACAGTTAAAAGTGACGAGAGTACAACTTGCTTCCCCCCTCCCTCCCACCCCAAACCCTCTTTTCCCTAAAATGTATCTGATCCCAATTTTGAGAAAGTCATTTGGTTCAATATAGTACAAAGGTCAAACAACTATGCCTCCATTGGAAAAGAGGGCATGTTTGATCCTGGTCCTCCAAAAAGACTTGGGGCATTAACGTGAAACTCTAAGTAAATTTTGAAAGGGATGCCGAACACAATCGAAACATATTACGTTCTTGCTGGTTGTGAAAGGGAGGGAATATAAGCAATATCTAGAGAACGACTGAGGGTATTAAGTTCAAAATTCCAAGGTATGTTTAGGAGATATTGAAAAGAAATTTTTGGGTTTTTTTAGTCTTTTTAGGTGCCCCTTTTGCTGAATACAGATCAAAATTTTGGAATTGTAATCAAACTGGTCAAAGTGTCTAATAGCTATACTTTCAGGGATGCCATTCCCCCATAGCCCCGGGACAAGGATTATAAATTATAAAATTTGCCTATTGTTTACATGCAGGATTTAGCAATAGGAAAAGGGGAAATATTTCTGCTGTATTTATCTGGAAAGATAAAAAGCATTAAGGTTAAGCCTCGGAGAATTTTGAGGGGTATTCTATATGAAATTAAAAGGCACTAGTTGCATCCAGTTTATAAGAAAGGAGGATCCACGAAATTTTTTCAACGCCTGAGGGTATGGAGTTGACACTTTTAAAAAATGTTGTAGGAGGATGTTTAGAAGTTGCTGTTGTAGGACTACTAGCCCCCTTCCATGTCTTTATAATTGCAATCCTTCCAAAAATATTTAGTAGAAATTTCGAAAAAAAAACATTTTACTCAAAAATTCAAAGAACTATGCCTATGAGGATAGTTCCCCCCCCCACAATTCCTTTTGATCTTAATATAGAAGTTGATTATCCTACAAGTTTTTGCAGAAAGGTGTTTTTTTTTATAAAGCTGTTGTTTGTTTTGCTTTGTTTCTTTGAAAGGAGGATGGAATTTGCAATGTTTTGCCACCCAGTAATTTGCTTATCTCAGATACGCACTACAAAATAGGCCTAACAAGTAAAAGAGGGAACTGCGGTAGCTAAAACTGCATGTTCAAAGTTTTGAATTATACAACTGAAGATAGATTTTTTTGCAAACTCATTCCTGGTAAGGCCACATCCAATGAAATTTTTAGCATGAATGACAATTTTTTAATGAAAACGACAAATTGTAGAGTAATTACTTATGGCTTTGTAGAAACAATATCAATTTATGGCAATGTCAATTTCAGAAACCGAAACTTGTCTTCTATTTCAAATTAAAATGAGGACACCCGATGGTCTCTGGACGAACTGCATGCACCACAGAGTAGATTTCACATAAAAAAAAACTATGAGTGAAGAACTTAAAAGCTTCAAACTACATAAAAACAGTTCATCATAAGCTAGACTATATACAGATATGTTTGACGATGTAGGAGCTACTTACATCTCCTTTTAGTACTGTTGTGAAGATCGTTGGTGATCTTGTGGCAAAGTGATTCAGAGGATACAATTCAATTCAACTCAATTTATTTATAACCTATCAAAACAAAAAGGCCGCAGATCCCCTAAATGACAGAGTACAACATAAGAAAAAAAAAGAGAAATTTATACACTAAACAAAAATAAGTAGTTTTTACAATCATAATAAACCTAATCATAAGATCCATAATGTAACACAATCATAATAGAAAACACATAAGACATAAATCATAAGACATAAAAATCATAAGCTCAATCATAAAAATCATAAAAATAAAGAAGACCAATCACGATTAAGTTCACTGGTGGAAGATTTAAAATCTTTCACTCTTTTATCAATAATTGTAGAAGGAAAGATGAATTTAAATTTTTGGGACAAAAAAAGAGTTACTAGTCCAAGGGGGTATAGGTAAAAGGAATTTAGCAAGTTTAAAATAAATCTGGTGAACAAGTTTTTATTTTAAGCAGGAAATAGTTGCCAAATAGGAGACAGAGCAAGAGGATGAGGCACAGTTAGACTATTGTAAAGTTTAGAAAGATGGAAACGACTAAGATGTGTAACGTTAGAGTTGACGTTGAAACTCAAAATGGAAATTGCAATTTTTATTGAAGAAAATCAAATGTGGACACAAATGTGTTTAGGGATAGTAATTTCTTTGTTAGACTGACCTGTTTGGTGCAGATTTTGAGAAAAAATTTTATTCATTTATTGAATAATTTTGACGATCTTCATTTTAAAAAATATACGTGGATACAGTATTCATTTATCAAAGAAAAATGGGACGAATTTGGATTAAAAGTAATGGGAAAGAAAACTTTATTGAATTCCTACTAAATTGGAAACTTACTTAATTGAAAACTTGAATAATTCTTAAAAACTAGATTTTCAGAATCAATCTCCAATTCATTTTTTGGTGGGTATCAAAAGTGAATGTTTTTTTTTTTCAAATTAAGCTTTAAAAGGCATTGATGCCTTTTTAATGCCTTGTCAAAGGCATTGGTGACTTTGCCAAGTATATACAAAACAGGGTTTTCTGCATTAGCTTATATGAAACCGAAATATCGTGTTCGTTTGGTTATAGAAAAGAAACTTCGTGCAGTCATCTTATCATTGACACGTGCATTTGTGCAAAATATAACCAGGCAAATTCATCTGATTAATAAACAATAATATAAAATATTTATTCTTTTTTTCGAAAAAGTTCGTCTTAATAAATTTTGTAGTACTAAAATGTTTCGTTTCTGCAATATTTAATAACATGGAAGGGTGGCACCATATGATCAACTATTTTCAAAGAAGCCCAGGTATAATAAAGTTTAAAGTTTTTTAATGGTAAGTTGTTGTGGATTTTGGACTAGCCAGAAGGCACTATGCGTATACTATTAATACTTTCAGTACATCTACTACAACTAATAACTCTAAGGGTAATAAGATGAAACTTTCAAGTTAGGGGTAGAACGTTTAGGGGAAGTTTGACTTAAGCGAAAAACTTATATATATATATATATATATATATATATATATATATATATATATATATATATATATATATATATATATATATATATATATATATATATATATATATATATATATATATATATATATATATATATATATATATATATATATATATATATAATATATATATATATATATATATATATATCATATATATATATATATATATATAATATACATATATATATATATATATATATATATACTATATATATATATATATATATATATATATATATATATATATACATACATATATATATATAATATATATATATATATATATATATATATATATATATATATATATATATATATATATATATATATATATATATATGTATGTATATATATACACACCTAATCAATATCTTGAAAACGACTGGGGGTATTTAGTTGAAACTTGCAAGGCTATTACTACTACTACCACTTCTGCACTTACAATTTAGATACATCCAATGAATGTAAGTGTATCCAGGATGTCAAAGAGCATGGATAGAATTTTTGGGAAATGACATTAAGTTTTATTTTTCAGTTCAACTTGGGGAAGTATAAAACTAAATTAGAAAATACTATCTTTATTTGATTAAAAATTGTTGAAAAATTTCTCCAACATACAAATAGCAAGCCAAATTATGGATTCTTATAGAAAAAACTGAAAAGATATAAAATATTTTATTCAGTGAAAGAGTATTCCAATAAAGACGAAGAGAAATTCACTTAAAAACTTATTTCCACAAAACAAGTTTTTCAAAGGAAAGTAAAGAGCTCCATGAAACTAAAAATGAGTAAAAATAAAGTCAAATGATATTCCAGTCGTAAAACTACCACAAATCACCATCAATAAATAAGAAAATCCAAAACAAACAGAAATTACAATAAATAACCGATTCAAACTCAAAACGAGCAAAAAATAACATGAGTAGGGATGGCATTCCCCATGTCTTCTTTTTTTTGTTATTTTTATTACTTATTCCTTTTATTTATGCCTTTTGTTATTTATCCCATTCCTTTTTTGTTATTTATAAAATAAAACCTTATGTCTTTTAAGGCCGGCCATACGGGACAGTATATGGAAATTAACTTTAAAAACTTTTCCCACAAAACATGTTTTTCAAAGAAAAATGAACAGCTTCACTAAGCCAAAATGAGCAAACATAAGGTCAAATAGCCTTTGAAGCGTAAAACTATTACAAATCACCATCAATAAATAAATGAAACTGAAAACGAATAGAAATCTCAGCGAGCAAAATTATCAAAAATAAGGCAAATAGCCTCCCAAGCGTAAAACTACCACAAATCACTATCGATGAATAAATGAAACTCAAAACGAACAAACATTACAATAAATAATCAATTCAAACTCAAAACGAGCGAAATTAACTTGAGAAGGATTGACAAACCCCATGCCTTCTTAAGACCAGAACATAATTTGCACTTTACTGAAAAAAAAAATCGTGGATAGTCAGTTTAATTTACATATACTGATATTTACTTCTGAACGTCTTAATAATTTGTATTTATTAAATTAAAAAAAGTGGAAATACTTTTTATGATTTTTTTTCAGTAAAGAGAAAATTATCTTCTGGTTTTGAGAAGGCAGGGGGGCTGTTAACTCTACTCATGTTAGTTTTTTGCTGGTTTTGAGTCTGACACGATTATTTATTGTATTTTTCTTCGTTTTGAGTTTCAATTATTTTTCTATGGGAATTTGCGGTAGTTTTGCGCTTGGAAGAGGATTTGACTTTATTTCTGCTTATTTGTTGCTTAATGGTGCTTATTTGTTCTTTACTTTTCGGTTGAAAAACCTGTTTCGTGGGAAAAGTTTTTAAACTAGTCATAGGCAGCGCTATTGTGCTGACTATGACTAATTTAAAAAACGTATCGAAAGGGTTATCGTAGAAACTTCGAAAAGGGCTCATTCAATTGGAAATTGGAAGGGCTTACGCCCTTTTTAAAGCCAAAAGTGATTGGAAGGCAACTAACACCCCTTTCACGCCCACCATTTCCCCAAACACATCCAATCTAAATTTTAAGATAGCATTTTGTTCAACGTAATTTAAAGATCTGGAAATTATGTCTTTGAGGACGACACTCCCTTCAGAGCCCTCAGGGCAAGGATTTTAAGTTATGCCTTGGGGGCATATAAGGCTTTTATTAGAAAGTGTTGTCGTAAAAACTTCAAACATGGCTAATTTGAATGGGAATTCAAAGGGCTAGTGCCCTTTTTTATAGTCAAAAGTGACTGGAGGGCAACTAACCCCCCTCTCACGCCAACCATTTCCCCAAACACATTCAATCAAAATTTTGAGATAGATGTTTTATTGAATGTAGTTTAAAGCTCTGGAAATTAGGTCATTAAGGATGGCAATCCCTCCAGAGCCTTCAGGACACAAGGGTTGTAAGTTATGCCCTGGAGAAAGGTAAGGTTTTTAATAGAAAGTCTTGTCGTAAAAAACTTCAAAAAAGGCTCATTCGATTGCAAATTGAAAGGGCTAGTCCCCTTTTCAACAGGTGAAAGTTATTGGAGGGCAACCAAACCCCCTCTCACGCAGACCATTTCCCCAAACACATCCAATCAAAATTTTGAGTTAGGCATTTTGTTCGACGTAGTTGAAAGTTTTGGAAATTAGGTCCTTAAGGATGACAACCCTCCCCCAAAAGCCCTCACGGCAAGGGTCATAAGTTATGCCCTAGGGGCATATAAGGTTTTTATAGAAAGTGTTGTCGTAAAAACTTATAAAACGGCTCATTCGATTGGAAATTGAAAGGACTGTAGTGCCCTTTTTAAAAGTTAAAAATGATTGAAGGGCAACTACTCCCCCCCTCTCTTGTCCACCATTTTCCAAAACATATGAAATTAAAACTTTAAGATAGCCATTTTGTTCAACGTAGCAGAAAGTTCTGGAAATTATGTCTTTGAGGATAACAAACCCCCCACAGCCCTCAGGGCAAGGGTTGTGAGTTATGCTCTGGGGGCATATAAGGTTTTTATAGATAGCCTTGTCGTAGAAACTTCAAAAGGGCCTCATTCAGTTGGGATGTGAAAGGTCGAGAGCCCTTTTTAACAGTCGAAAGTGATTGGAAGGCAACTAACCGCCCTCTCACGCCCATCATTTCCCCAAACACATCTAATCGAAATTTTGAGATAGCCATTTCTCTCAACGTAGTTGAAAGTTCTGCAAATTATGTCTTTTTGGATGACCCCCCACAGCGCTTAGGGTAAGGGTTGTAATCTGTGCCCTGGGGGCATATCGGTTTTTATAGAAAGTGTTGTTGTAGAAGCTTCAAAAATGGCTCATTAGATTGGAATCTGAAAGGGATAGTGCCCTTTTTGATAGTCAAAGTGATTGGAGGGCAACTAATCCCCCTCTCACCCCCACCGTTTCCCAAACACATCCAATCAAAATTTTGAGATAGCTATTTTGTTCAACGTAGTTAAAAGTTCTGGAAAAGTCGAAAGTGACTGGAGACTAACCCCCTTCTCTCGTCCACCATTGCCCCAGACACATCCAATAAAAATTTTGAGATAGTCATTTTGTTCAACCTAGTTAAAAGTTCTGGAAATTAGGTTTTTGAGGATGACAACCCCCCCCCCCACACACACACACACAAACACAAACACACACAGCCCTCAGGGTATGTAAATTATGCGCTGGGGGCATATAAGGTTTTCATAGAAAGGGTTGTCGTAGAAACTTCAAAAAGGGCTCATTCAATTGGAAATGGAAAGGTCTAGTGCCCTTTTTAAAACTAGTAAGTGATTGGAGGGCAACTAACCCCCCTATCACGCCCGCCATTTCCCCAAACACATCCAGTCAAAATTTTTATATAGCCATTTTTTCAACGTAGTTGAAAGCTCTGGAAATTAGGTCTTTGAGGATGACAGCCTCCTTACAGTCCTCAGGGTAAGCGCTGTAAGCTATGCCCTAGGGATATATAAGTTTTTTAGAGAAAGCGCTGTTGTAAAAACTTCAAAACGGGCTCATTCGATTGGAAATTGAAAGCGTTAGTTTCTTTTTAAAAGCCTAAAGTTATTGAAGGGCAACTAACCCCCCTATCACGCACACCATTTTCCCAAACCCATCCAATCAAAATTTTGAGATGGCCATTTTGTTCAAAAAGTTCTGGAAATTAGGTCTTTGAGGATGGCAATCCCCCAGCAAACCCTAAGGACAACGGTTGTAAGTTATGCCCTAGGGGCATATAGGGGTTTTTATAGAAAGTTTTGTCATAGAAACTTCAAAAAAAGGGCTCATTCGATTGGAAATTGGAAGGGCTAGTACCCTTTTCAATAGTCGAGAGTGATTGGAGGGCATTTTGTTTCAACGTAGTTGAAAGATCCAGAAATTATATCTTTGAGGATGACAAACCCCTAAAAGCCCCCGGGGCAAAGGTTGTAAGATATGCCCTGGGGGCATTTAAGGTTTTTATATAAAGCGTTGTCGTAGAAACTTCAAAAAGGGCTCATTCAATCAAGTATTGAGAAGGTTAGTGCCCTTATTAAAAGTCAAAAGCGACGAAAAAAAGAGGTTCAGTCTTTTTTCTTGAAAAAAAAATATGTCAATATAAAAACCAACAGAAATTAATTAAAAAAACTTTTTCCAACCAAATAGGTTTTAAAAAAAAAGTAAAAAAAAAGCTCCATTAAAACCAAAAATGAACAAAATTAAAACCAAATAATCTACCAAGCATACAACTACCCCACAAATCAGTATCAATAAATAAATGAAACCCAAAACAAACAAAAATTAAAATAAATCACAGAGTCAAACTCAAAACAAGCAAAAATGAATATGAGTAGGGTTCTAAACCCCTATTCTTTCTAAAACCCAGAATATAATTTGTACTCGCACCGCGTCGGCTCTATAGCCTAGCTGATACTTATTGAATTTTTCATAGTTGACTTAGTTAGAAGTATCTCATTTTTTTTCTTACCTCTGTTGTTGCTATTTTTTTTTTTTTTTTTTTTTTTTTTTGAGTGGATGTTGTAAGGATGACGGGTGATATTTTTCACTTGTGAATTTCTAAAGAGTGATCCTTTTACAGTAGGAGATGTTCTTTAAGCTGATTTAATTCAAATGCTGATTTTTCCCTGCAAAGAGATGGTTGTTATTTGGATACTTATTAGCTGAAACTTATTAAATTTGTCATAGTTGATATAATTAGAAGTATCTCATTTTTTTTTTCTTACCTCTGTTGTTGCTAATCTTTTTTTTTTTTTTTTGACGTAGATAATTTCGGAGACCACACTGCCTTTCCATGACGATAAAATAAAATTTCAAAATAGGGATAAAATCCTTTTTAATAGACAGTGTATAATAAATTTCACAAAAAAAATACCAGATATTTTCGGTCACTGTATATGTGACCGAAATATCTGGTATTTTTTTGTGAAATTTATTATACACTGTCTATTAAAAATGATGTTATCCCTATTTTGAACTTTTATTTTTTTTTTTTTTTTTTTTTTGAGTGGATGTTGTAAGTGTGTGGGTTATATTTCTCACTTGCGAAGTTCTAGAGAGTAATCCTTTTAGACTAGGAAATGTTCTTTCAGCTGCTTTAATTCAAATGCTGATTTTCCCCCAGCAAAGAGATAGTTTACTATGTGGATGTGTTTTTTTATTTTATTTTGTTTATGTAGTTGTTGTAAAGCTTTATAATAATAGATTTGCAGCCATCGTAAACACACCTTCGGTTTTTTTAGATGGCTGCTGTAAATTTGTTTGTATTTTTATGTTAAATAAATAAATTTGAATTTGAAAAAAAAAAGTTTAATGAAAAATTCTTTTAAATGTTTTCATTTTTATAGCTTTAAGAAATCAAAAATTAACTAAGATTTTAAGGAATAAATATCAGCGTATATATATTAGACTGGCAATGCATATTTTCTCAGTAAATTCATTTGAATTTTTTTCAGTAAAGTACAAATTATCTTCCGGCTTTTAGAAAGCATAGGGGTTTAGAACCCTACTCATATTAATTTTTGCGCGTTTTGAGTTTGACTCTGTGATTTATTTTAACATTCAGTAATTTCAGCTAATGGCTCAGCAATGGTACACTCTAAGCATAAACTCCACATTCACACAATATTTATATCTTGAGTGCTAGAAAAGTCCAATACAATTACACCATGAGTTTTTTTGCAAACACTGTATCGATTATACCATTTTCAAATAGTTTTTGAATCTCAATCTAGGGTCAACTCTTACAGTTTCCTATAGGATTTATCAAAGAATAAATTATAGAGTGGATTCTTTTGTTTTACACACAAGAGAGGAAAGTCCAAACATTTCAAATTTGTGAAGGGAACTTGTCCCCGATCCTGTAGCACTAGCACTTTTACAAATTCCAATGCCAATTTTGAAGGAATTTCACCATTAATAAACGAAGAGTCGGTGAAGGTGCGTGAATCTGTGGTAATATGACAATGATTGGCGATTTTATGAGGAACAACAAGTTTGATATTATTTCCACTAGCTCTCAGTTTTTTCCACTGCCAAAGCAACAGAACTCATAGCCTGTTGCTCTCGTACATGAAATATCAACGAGGTGAAAGAGACATGTAAATTGGGTGCTGTAACAAGTACCTTTCACAAAATGAAATTGGATAGGGCAAGAGTTAATTTTATGCCCATCTTAATATTCGGTGGTAGTCATTGGGTATATTAAATATCTCATGATATATTTTCCAACTAAATTAAATTTACTAGTTGTCACCTCTCTAAGTGTATTTGTAGAGTCAGTGTCTGTCTTATATTTATATCCATTGACTGAAGCCCTCAATTCCTTATACGACTCTGGTGTCATCAACATGAAATGTATGTAGCTCGTAAAATCTGAGGGATCGTTGCTAATGCTAACCAATATTCCATCTATGTAGACACTGATTTGTCTAAATAAATTGTGCAATACACAATTTTCATAGGATAGTCCATCAGTAGGACTAGGCATTTCATTCTTCTTTGTGACTAATTACATAATAAAAAAAGTGTTTTTACTTAAACAAGGAACAACATCAAAATTTAAACAACCATAAATTATTCCATTTTTGAGGAGGGTTACACTATCCTCAATGCCTCCGTTGTTACGCTTAAGGTTTTAGTACTTTAAAAAAAAACTAATAACAAAAAGGTAAAACTTCAGCGTATTGAGCGAAGGACTAAGGAGGGGATAAACCCCTCCTCAGATCTGTATGGTGAATATCTCCTGCCTCCTTCTCTAACTGTAAAAGTCTAAAACCTACTACGGCATTGTCACTTTACTGAAAAGGAATTATATTACAAATGCTTTTCTTTTGCACTTGTTACAGCATTGAAAATAAACATAAAAAAATACTGTAAAATTAAATTTTGAACTGATGAGCTTTCAGCAGTTAATGTCATTATATATCAAATAATCATTTGAATTTTAATAGTTCTTTCCGAGACTCTTCAACAAAATATAGCTTCACTGCAAACAAGAATTGATTACTACCCCCCTTTCTTAACCTAACTGTATAAGTCTAAAGCCTACTGCGTCATTGATGCTTCACTAAAAACGAATTACATTACTCACATTTTCTTTTCCAGATATTACAGCATAGAAAATGAAAACAAAATTACAGTGAAATAAAATCTTGAACCGATAATATTCCCACAATTAATAGCAGTATATTCAACATTCAGTATGATTTTATTTTTTACTTTCCAAGACCGTTCAAGGCACATTTAGTTTTCAGTAAAGCCCCAATGACGCAAAAGGTTTTTAGACTTTTACAGTGAGGGAAGGAGGCAAAACCCAAACTCTTGTTTGTAGCGATTTTTTTTTTTTCGTTTTAAGCTTGATTTGTATATTCAGTTTAAGTTTCACTCGTTTTAAGGTTTATTTATTCGTTTAATAAGTACCTGTTGTATGTTTTTTTGCTGTGATTGTTTATTTAATTTTTGTTCGTTTTGGGCTTCATTCATTCTTTAATAGTAATTTCTGGTCATTTTTAGTTTGAGCAATTGTAGGTTTCTATTTCTTCTGATCTTAAGTTTAATATGGGCTTTACTTTTGTTTAAAAAAAACTTCTTTTTCGGAAAGTTTTTTTTTGTAATCTATTTTATAGTAAAGAAAGAACTGTAGCCCGTAGTACCTGAAAAATTGAAAACAAATACATTATTCGGCAAAACTTAATTATTATAAATATGATGATTCAACATACTTAACTTTTGACAAGCTAATATAACACCGTTTATAAAATCAATAATACAACATCTTTTAAAAATTTCTTTCGCTGATAATGTCATGGGTATAATGTCATGTTTGAGTGACTCCAATGCTTGATTCTCTGCTGTTTTTTTTCTGGGAAAAAATTAAGAAAAGAAAGTCAACTAAGAAAAAATTAAATTTTTTTACTGTGCGTAGTCATAGACAGTGCAATACTACTGCCTAAGCAAAGAGTGATGTGGGCACACTGTTTTATTTCGTTCTTTTCACAAAGGCACTTCGTATAGAAGAAGTTTTCGTAGAAACTGAAGTATGGCCATATTTGACTGAGTTCGCTGCCTGATTTCCTGTGGTTCGTTTTTACTATTACAAATAAGAAAAAGCCATATGCTTTTGCTTGTGTGTAATACATTTATCATGGTTGTTTGGATTCACATACATGTAGTGGGGGGTCAATCTATTCTGTGAGTCAGATAGGGAAATTAACATAGGGAATTTAACATATGGTTATGTTTTGTTGTTTGTTGGTAGGTTATGATTTTTTGGTTGTTGGTTATGTTAGTTAAGTTTGATGGTTATGTTTATTGTTTGTTGGTTATGTTGGTGATATTTGTTGGTTATAATTGTTGGTTGCTGATTATGTTTGTTGTTATGTTTGTTGGTGTTGGTTGTGTTTGTTGGTTATGCTTGTTGGTTATGGTTGCTGATAATGGATATGTTTTTTTGGTTGTTGGTTATGTTGGTTATGATTAATGTTTGTTGGTTTTGTTTTGTTGTTTATTGGTTATGTTTGTTGGTTTTGTTTGTTGGTTGTTGATGTGATTGTTAGTTATGTTGGTTGGTTATGATTGTTGGTTGTTGGTTATTACTGTTGATTATGTTTTCGAGACTTCGAAAAATAAAAAATTACAGGGCACGAAAACCACAGATTTTCGTTCATGGATCTTGCACCCACTTTCGATTTTGAATAAAAGATTTCCAACTTTGCTCAAAAAAATTTTTAATGGGAGGTATGTAAAATGTATATGGTAGGCCAAGATGATCAAAAATTCTATATTACTTCTTGTTTGAAAGATACGTAACCAATGCCTCGTCTTTCCATTTGATTGGCTGCTATGAATAATAATATATGGTATTGTCAGCATGTTGAATATGCTCGAGGAAATCTGAAGGTATGCAATAGGATTTATATTTGGACATATAGGGGTCCATATTGAATACACTGAGTATTTGATTCGTGTTCATAGTGCCAAGTCTAATACAACACTACCGCCAGGGGTAATTTCCCGATAGGTTTCAAGTTGATCTAGCGAGATTAATGTAATGCTTTCCTCCAATGGTTTGTCGAAGGTACACTCTAACCTCACATTTCCAGTCCGGAAAATAATCATATCTTGAGTACCGAAAAATCCAATACAACACAATGCCATGAGATATCGCAAACATTTTTTCACTTATACCCATTTTCGAATAATTGAGAATCTCGATCTAAGGATTGCATTGTCAGTTTCATATAGGGTCCTGTAGGATTTAGCAAAGGATGAATTGTAGAGCGGAATTCCATGTATTTTACACAAACGATGAAAGTCCAAACAGTTCAAATATATGGAGGGAATCTGTCCATGACCAAACAGCGCTAGCACTTTTTACACAAGCCAATGCCAATTTTTGAAGGAATTTCGCCATTGATAAATGATGAATCGGTATAGGTACGCGTACTTTTAGAAATATGGCGTTGATTCGTGATTGTATGAGGCATGAGCAATTTGATATTATTTCCAGAGGCTCTTAATTTTTCAATTGCCAAAGCAACAGAACTCATAACTTGTTTTTTCGTACATGGATTATTCCGACGTGAGAGAGATTGTTACATCAAGTGCAGCGTCCAGTACTTTTCGCATAATATGATTGGACGGTGCGAGTTGTAGTTTTATATCAATCTTTACATTGGGAGGCAGTCATTGAGGTATATGAAATATTCTCATGATTTAGTTTTTCAACTAAATGTAAATCTTTAGTTGTTGCATCTCTAAGAATATTAGTGACGCCTGTATTTGTTTTATATTCATAAACCATTGTCTGTCCACTCAACAGCTTATAAGACATTGGAGTCAACAACATAATTTGTGTATAACTTGCATAATTTGAAAGATCATTTGCTCGTGCTCACCAATGTTCCATTTATGTAGACACTTATTTGTCGAAATAAATTGTGTAGCACACAATTTTCGTAGGATAGCCCCTCGGCAGCACCTGCTTTTTCATTGTTAGATTCTTTAGCAATGACATTTATATCAATAAATATCGAAGTCAAATCTATGAAGTATTCTTCATTGGAATAAATTTGAAAATTAATATTTTCAGAGAGCGGTTGTTGCGGGTAAAATTGTTCATAGTGTCCATGTTTTACACTGACATCTAAATTCTCCGCATTGAAAAAGATTTATAGATGAGGTGACTGAAGGGCTAAAATCTTTATGTGGTAGACTATGCCTTTTTTCTATGAAAAGAAATCCTTTTTGGATCTTTTTATTTTTCTTTTATGCTTTACGCTTTCGGGCTGAGTTGAGACTGATGAGTGATGAGGTCTTTCGAATCCTTTTTAAACCTTTTCCGCGGTTATTTCAATCGCTCGCCAAGTGATCCTGCGCTCAACCTGAGACTTTGCGAAAAACTTTATCGAAAGTTCTTCCCAGCCCCCCAGTCACAGCGTAGAGGATGCAAAATCCGCTGCAAACAGAGCAATATATTTTTTAGCCAAGGGTAGTGCAGAGCGAAAAAGCTTAGTAAACCAATTGCCGAGACTGTACCCGGAAATTGACGAACGGCCCTTGTAATCGCCCATTCCATGCCCCAAAAGTCGTGGTCCAAGAGTAGCAACAGAGCAATCAATATTAGGATATCCAAACTGAGTTCTATTAGTCATTTCACTGAATGGGTCGAAAATGACTTGAAATTAAAGCCAAACCTTTTGTTATTGCTAGAGGATCACCCAATTCACTTCTTAATGTAAACTGACAGAGCTCCAAATACGAAGTGTTGACTAGAATGTGTTTGAAGGTGCTTTATATTGTAGGGGTGAATGTGGTCATTAGATGTTTTTCGTTCAAGAACACGTAGGAAGGGCAAATTGGTATTACCGACTCTTGATCTCTCGACTAAGGATGCATAAAAAAAAATCAAGAACTTCTCTTAGATTACCGTAGAGAATAAGATTTTCTTTATCAATGGGTGAACTAATGTAGATTTTACCCTCTTCCTTTGAGAAGTTGAATTGAAAGGCACCATTTTTACGATATGACTTTTTTGTTGATAGCACGACACAATTCGTTCATAGTCCCAAACTCCTTATATGATAATGTGACAAAGGGGTATTCATATAAATTGATCTTTTCAATTATATGTTGATCGTTAACGACTAACCAATCGTGTGGTCTAATTTTTATATCATATGTATGATCCTTTCTTAGGATATCATATATATTTGTAAGAATACAATCTACAAGAGCAACTTCATACCGTCCCTCGAACTTAATGGCAGGCGAGAGTTGTGTCCAATATTCGCTCGTTTTTATTCAAATCGTCATGAAGAGGATCGGAAATATTGGACATGAATGTCACATAAGAACCTTCTGACATTATGAACGTCTTCAGCGGGCATCCACGATTCAAAATCTGTGTTTTATCCTAGCCAGCGAACAAGCAACTGTCACTTACCCTTGCGAGTACGACTCTTTAAAACCTTTTCAATTTGATAGATTTCACTATTTCCAACTTTTTGTAATTCATAATCATAAAGACCACCAAGAATCATCTTTCATATCACGAAGACGATACGTTATATGTTTAGTGTCCAAGATTTTTGACACTTTAAAAGCTCAGTGGACCACAAGTAATTTCCATTTTCAAAAATATTTCTTGTATGATTGATTCGAACACTATCACCAACATTAAATTTTTTCTTCCCACCTCTTCATTAGAATATTGTTTAAGGAAAAGTGTATTAACACTATTATGAATTTTAATAGGGCTAGCATTGAACAGGGATCGATGAGTTTGTTGATTTTAAATCATCATCATTTTATCCAAATCATGAATAAATGCAACTGTATTTTCTCAATGCGCTATACCTTGAAATCAAAATTCGAATTGTTTGTATTAAACGTTCACCCAATGCCACCTTTATAGAACTATGACTAGTATAGAGTAGTGTATTATATTTCAATAAAACCCTTTTTACATGTGGATTAACAAATTCACTTCCACGGTCTGCTTAAATTTTTTTATACGAATCTTGTTCAAAGATGAATTCAATGGCTTTAGTAACATCACTGCCTCTCTTTGACTGCAATGGAACGGCATATGCATACAGACTAAAAATACTTATCGCAAGTAAAATATAGTAGTAGTGTTTATTATGACGTCTTTGAATCGTGTCTATATATTTAGAGGGTAAAAGGCTTTAGTTTTTCGATAATCACGACCTATAATCCTATGATTTCGATGAAGAGCATAACTGGGTCCCTTTTATAAATACTCTTTTGATAGCTTCTTTTTAATTTCGGTAACCTGAGCAAGTGCAGTGGGAGAACTTAAACTACCCGCTTCACACCAATATTTTCATAAGCACCTTTCAAAACTTCATCCCTTTTGAACGTAAAAGAGGTGTGAATCGTCCACTACCCTATTGCGTACTACTGGGTGAGTCAATACGTCTTCGCTTTTGTCTAGCTACCGTTGTCATCGAATCATTGTTTCTACTAGATGTACTAGTATTTTGCAAGAAAGATTTAAAATCCTCTTCTAACTTTAATGTTGTTGATGGACTATGTTCTTTCAATTTCTTTAGGATATGCTTATTGCTAATAAGTTTTTTTGGGAAATTTGTCGACTTTAAAAAAAAAATATAAATTACCATCAACGGGTTCAACTCCTTTTACTATTTGCAATCAGATCCGATGACAAATCAATTAAATTGTAACTCTTGTCCTGGATTATAACTTCATTCTTTTTCTCATCAATTTGTTTATTTTCAACGAGGAACGTCAAGAGTCTTTTACCTTTTTCACGATAGGATGGAGGCAACAAGTCTACAACACTTGTTAATAAATCTTCTTTGTTCAGTGTTTCAAAAGATTCGCTATTTTTTAGAAGGTTGATCAATGACATTGACTTTGAGTGATTTTTCACGATCAGATTTATGTTTGTTGACACGGGAAGGGCATTATTAAGTAAAATTAATTTTCCATCATCAGCAATTGTTTCATTGTTAATAAATTTATCAAGATTATCTTAAAAGTGCTATTTTGGTAAAAGAGCAAGTTCAAATGATGTCAATTTATATGGGTTAGCCACTTCTAGAGAATAGTATTTGCAAGTTGGGTGATTATCGGTAGTAACAACGAAAAAGAAATTACCACCCGCTTGAACAAGACGTTTTCTTTTACAATTTGCTTTCTTTTGCAAGCTAGAGCATGTACAAGTGATCGATGTTGTTTTTTCTGGTGTTTTTTTCTGTTTTCTGTTGTCTTGAATATTACCTTCTGATAAATTTAAACAAATTCCGACAAGAGATTAATAAATTCCTTGTCAATACCATGTTTAAGTATTGCTTTTCTAAGTGGCTGTTTTGAATTGGCTAGCATGGAAAATAAACGTCGATACTCATGTAGCTTCTTCAACCTCATGATAGTGACTAATGACCTTTTTTACTATTCACAGGTAGATATACACAAATTTCATTATTAAAAATATCAGTGAATACGTCCAACTCTTCAGGCCTGTTTTGATTCAGATCCAATAAAATGTAGCCATAAGGTTTGTTAGTAGCTTGATTGTACGCCGAAAGTAAAAATTTAGGTTCGCAAGGGTGGATTTGTTTGTTTAGAGTTATAAGAGAACTTGAATCGTGAACAACTCTATAGATAATATAGTAAGTATATTTCAAAGCAAGCGTTCTCATACATTTTCTCTGATGAAAAAGATTATGGAGCACGACAGTTAAAGATGGGACCTCTTTTCGTGATGGGACCGGACCGTGAATAATTGTAACATTTCCTGCGATCATTCTTCAATAGATTCAGCTATATCGTCAATAATCAACCACGAGTTTGGCGCAACATTAGTAAACACACGTCAAGTCCTTGAATGAATTTTATGCTTATATGAATCTTCTTTATTTTGTCATAAGATTCTTGCCATACACTATAGCAATATAGATAGTATTGGGATTCTCTAAAAACAATTTATCACGATTTTGAATTAATTTTCGTTAAAAGTGCTGTTTTGCCAGACATGGATGGTCCTCAAAGAAAAGATCTGAATGGTGTTTTAAATTGATACATACTCCTCATATGTCAAAATACGACTAACCAAACCTATCCTCTATCAGTTTAATAAATACTCAAAGGAAATAGAATATACATGGTTTCTTTAATTCATATTTCATATATATATATATATATATATATTAATTCATATATATATACATATATATGAAAAAGACATATACATATATGATGATACTGCACTGCGATCGGGCCGGCATCCGTAACGAATAGTGGCCAGCATCCGTAGCAGCTGGAAGGTTTGCCGCGGAGGACTATAAATAAATAAATAAACACTTTAAATTAAACACTTGAAAATTACCGCTTTGCGCAACGAAAACACAATATATTAATAGATATAAATAAAAATGACTAGAAAAAAGGCAGTGCTGAGCTGGTGAAAGGAAAAAAACAGCCCTCCTCCCCCCAAAGAACGCTCCCCCTCCCCCCTTTCACAGCTATAGAGCTTTCTCCATACCCAGTTGCTTTCTATAATTTAAACATTAAACTCGACCTGAAGTAAGGTAGTGGCCATGTGGTAGTACTTCCACAGCACCCTCGAGTCCATAGACATTGCCCGATATGATGGACATTGCATTTTTCTCAACCCGAACTGTATAGTTTTTAAACTTTAAAGAGCGAATAGCCATTACATTTGCTCTTGGATCTAAATTATTTTCTATACAGTTCCTATAAACATTCATGGTGAAACATTCCTTTACATAGTATAACGGCACCCCCTTCAAGACTGTTTTGGTAGTCTCATTGTGTGTTTCCATGCAGTAAACCTTCGGACCAGGAAATACACCATGGGATACCAAGTCGCTCCCCATCTCGGATTTTAATTTAAGCAGCTGATTTGGGGCCTGACGTGTCACCAGCTCCGGGTAGAGGGACTCATCCCAGTTTGTATAATCCATCCGAGAACTAATATACTGTGCATTTTTTAAATCATGTAACAGATTATCTGTTTTAATTTTCAACAGGAGTGAATCGATGTCCCCACAATACACCTGAACTTGTCCCATCTCCGGCCATTGGCGTTTACACACGTTTTAATAGAACTCCAACATGAGTTTTTTTCAAAATTTCTACAATGGCACTGCCAGCGGCAATGTTTTTCTTTAAAACTACGTTTCTCAATTTTTCTATGGAAAATGACCGTATTGGAGTCTATGATCGTGAATGATGTGAAGTTTGGATCCACAATGATTCGGGCTCATTCTTTTGGGTCAGTTACAACATCATAACGACTCCTGTTACGCACACTCTCACACATTTTACCAAAGGCCGAATTTAAAATGAGTTTAAAGATTTGCTTTTCGACCTTTGTTTTTGCTTGAAAGCGTTTATTGACCAAAGTGTCAATAAACGTCTTCATGTAAAGCTTTTTGATCGAATTGGAGGGCTCTATGAAGCTTTTTCACGTATTCTGTCCCTGTTTCACGTATTCGTTCGAAAACTAGAAGTTCTTTATGGAAAGAGGACCCTCAGTTAAAAATTGTGAAAATCGGGCAAAAATGTGGCTTCGGATATGGAATGCGTGTGGCCGCCCCACCTCGGGTCATGTATTTAATATTAAAAAAAACCAAATCTGAATTCAAATTTACTTGCGAAGTGTCCGATATAAGGGTAAGGAATTTCCGAAAAGTCCTCGGCAATGGAGTGAAGTGTTGAATTCTAGTAAGCTAAACCCGACTGTTTTGTCCAGTTTAATTCCTGGTGATTCATGGGTTAGTCATTACTCGACAATTTTCAGTACAGTAAATTATGCAGTCCATTCCAGGTTTTGTAGATTGCTTGATTCAGTTATTCCGCGTAGACTACGCCAGAAAGATATTATCCCTATTAGTGCTGAGTCTGTTGTGAAAAGCATTAAAAAACTAAAATCTAAGTCTGTTGATTTGGATGGAATTTGTGTTGAACATTTAAGAATCGATTCTCCCGAGTTGATTAGTCATCTGCAACTACTTTTTCAGATGTGTGTTAGTAGCTCACTAGTGCCTGATTCTTTCCTGGGTGGTACTGTTACCTCTGTTCTGAGCGAGGGAAGGATCCGCTTAATTGTGGATCCTACCGCCCTATCACTGTAGCGTGTAATTTAAGCAAACTATTTGAATATGTACTGCTCCCATTTATTCAAGATAAGGTGGATTATGACGCAAATCAGTTCGTTTTTAAGTCGCGTATAGGATGCCAGCATGCTCACCGTATACTAGCAAAGGTGTTACAAGAAGCACATCGTTTAAAAACGGAAGTTTACTTTTGTGCGTTAGACCTATCTAAAGCTTTCGATACTGTTTGTTTGTCACTCTCAGGCATGGTTTTTCACTGGCACGTTTGGGTGTGAATAGTTCAATTATTTGTGTACTCCGGTTTTGGTACCAGAATTCATTTATTCAGTTGAGGCAGGGTTCCCGGGCCTTTGGCAAAATCTCAGTTAGATCTGGGGTCCGTCAGGGTAGTGTGCTTTCACCTCATATTTTTAAAGCTTGTTTATTGAGTGTTCTTAATATGATACCGCTTTCTTACTCTTCAGGGTTGTCAAACGTCTCCTATATTGCATATGCGGATGATCTTCTGCTTGTTAGCAGGTCAAAGTTTACATTAATGAAGTCTGTGCTACATGTATCGCGGCTGTATGGGGAAATCGGATTAAGCCTCAACACTGATAAATGCGAATATTTAGTGTTTAGTGTAAATTGTTTTGTCAGACAAAGTAGCCGTCTTCAAGAGAACATTTATGCTACTTTGGGTGTTAACCACCCACTTATCCGGGTAGCCACAGCACATTGAGTGTAATAGTTATTTATTGTGTTGTTGTTAAATGTATCTTTGTGTTTTTTTTTTTTTTTTTTTTTGTTTGTTTATTTATTTTTTTTTTCTCTTTTCTTGTGTTACTCCACTTCATTTTCTGTATAGTGGGTCAAAAATAAATTATTATTATTATTATTATTATTTTTAACACTGCAACAATCTTTGTAACCGTGGGCTAGCATCCACCGCAAAAGAATGTGACGTACAACAATATTCCGTTTCGGCTAAATGTTGGCAATAAGCTTTTATTTTGAAGGTGTCCAATGCATACATTTATTCTATACTAATGATAATTGTAATGACTCAAAGAGTCCTAGGCACTGGTCTATTTATGCAGGGGAAAACAAAGTCCTTTACCGAGTCATGAAGTTTCAGAGGTATTTCAACGTCAATTTCGAAAAACAATCCTTTTGGTCCATTCTCCTCAACAGTGCGAAAGTTGGGGAAATCTGGAGCAGAAGAAACGTCAATCCACTGGTAATACCCACACGGCAAATAAAAGTGAGACATTGCCGACGGATAAAGGGAATTCATACCCAAGAAAACGAGTCGGGTCAGTTTTTCAAGGATACGATCCTCGCGGAAAACATACCGACTGCTCATGAATCTTCCTACAAACATGTGCTGATCCACGTTGGCGATCAAATATATTTCAGATTCACTAATTTTAAGAATTAAATCCATCGCCAGATGAGGAGTGGTAAAATAATACCCCAAATCCACCCAAATTCTTCATGAATTTTATCCGTGTTTTTACAGACAATATCCAAAAACGTCAAAACATCACTTGCCAGGTATATTTTACAATAATCCAACCCATTTTACACCCTCCCTTAGCCCGCAACCCCTCTTGGCAAATCCATAATCGGCAGTTGTGCATTGCCAATCACGAAGTGAATCACAAAATTGTACGATGGTCGGTAATTTTTTCCTCACTTAGCATCGGGGCGGAGCTGTAATACTCGTACAGGTATATGCCCTTACACGTTAATAGATCATACAGTTTTCCTCATCTTGAAAGTGTTGTTTTAACGATCGGGAAACTATTAAAATGTTCACTTGTCTGTACTTGAATCAATTGACTTAAAGATTTGGGGAAAAAACTAAAGAAACCGAGGAAACGGATTTTATTCAAGTAAGCATTACCATTATCCATTACTTGCCATTTAAATTCTAAGACTAGCAACTATTCAGATGATTTCGGTATGACATTATAAGAAAAAGAACCATCTACCCATTTGCCATCTACAACTTCACCTTTCTGCAGTCGTGCCAACGCTGATAATATGAATTTCAAATCGTAGTTGGAATTGTGCATGTAAAACGGTAAAAAGTATTGCTGTCTAACATTTACAATACACGATTCATGCGCAACCCCCCGAAAATTACTTCCTTTTGGTGAAATTTCTTGCCATAAATGATCGTGGTCCCGGCTTTCGTATCCCCCTCATTAATTTTTTTTTCTTAAAAACCGAATAAATGTCTAGATTTTTAATTGCCAACTCGTCTACTGGTGATATATTCATTGGATAAGGTGTATGACGCAGCCGTTAAATTGCCTCATTTGTTGTTTTAATAAGTGTGACCATAGCTGAGCTGTGCCAGCACAATCCTCCCCTACCAGCGTCTCAACAAAATCTACCAATTGCATGGTATTACTTGAATCTCTTCGCGCTTGCGCAAAAGAGATTGTAATGCCTGCATGTTTTTCACACTATTCAAATCTGACAAATCGGACACATCCTCGAGCGTACCTTCAATGTCCAATGACACCTTGTTGCTCTGCAACAGCGTGTTCTGAAAGCCTTTGAACCGCAATGTGGAATTGTCCCCTGAAACCGTTTCCATAGACTGGTACCCATGACGCTTGAAGTGTTTCAAGTGATTTTTTAATTTTAATTTACTACGAAATCTTGACAGACCTATTGGACAATAATAGCAAGTGCCCCTTTTGCTCCCTTTACCCTTTTTTAAAGCCCTTCTAATATGCAGAATTCGAAAAAATTTCCAATTGACTCTGGATCTTTGGCAGGCTCGTAGAGAAGCCATACCCAGTGTTTCACTTATTCAATGGACGGTGCCCCTGCGGAATATATTACCCCTTTTTTACCACTTAGTTCCCCTTCTTCATATTCTTCGTCAAATGGCAAAACTGTAACCCCAACTTTCAAATGTTCGTTTGCCCTTTCAAAAATATCTATTCCCTTGAATGTTATTGTATAGTACCCTTTGATACAATTAAAATCTACTTTAGGAAATTCTGACCCTTCCCACCGCCATTAACTGCTCAACCATCCAAAAGTGTCTTACTAGTATCATTGAATGGATTTTTATGTCCCACCATAAGGACGGAATATTTGAAACACTCCAAGCCCGTGTCGAAACGAAAGTACTGTACACCCTGACACCCCTTTAAATTTGCATTATGTTTTTTAAAGTTAGGCTTCCCATTCCTTCTCCCACCTCTTAGAATAAATTCCTGTTTAAATTTAGTTATAATCAATTCTAATTTTTCAATAAACAAAACAACTTACCCACTCCCATTTTCACTGTACCCTTCCATCCTATCAAAAGTTTCACCCACAAAATCCAAAAAAAAAAACCTCAAAATTATGCAAGTCTGGGTAAAGGGTCTGCTCGCTCAACTCACCCGAACTTGCATTTTAAAAAATGATTTTAAGTGTGATGCGTTTATATAGTTCGTACCTCTCACCTCCCGCATATGGTTTTCGAGAAGTTTCCGAATCATGCTTACATAAGAGTGTGCTATGTCAATGGGATCTGTATGAATACCACAACTTGTTAGGGAATTGAACGGGTCACTGAACTCAGCCCTATACACGTGAATGTTACGCAAAGCGATATCAGCTAATTACAATTGAGGCAATACTGGAGGCGACCCAGCACCACTTTGTTCCTTTAAATCGCTGTACATGGTGGGCGTTGTCTCGACTTCGCTTGATGGAAACTGATACAACACACTATCCAAAAAGTCATTGGTGAAGCCGAGACCCCGCACAGACCTGTCTAAATCAATGCTGGGTAACTCACTATCCTGACTCACCTCTGCACTTAAACCCCCCTTGTGTTCACTTTCCATTGTATTCTTGCGGAATTCTGATGGCGTTGAAAGGATCTCATAGACGGCCCTGGATAATGTTGGTATTTGACCCTAGAAGAATAATGAGAGCATATTAGCTCACTGAAAGGTACTGCCCAAGAAAAAGAGAGAATGGGTATAGAAGTCACTCTAGTCACTAGAATGCATCATTGCATTATGAAAGGGTACCGTGAGGCAGTTTGAACTCATTGAACCCTCACTACTCGTTGGAAAACATCATTGTATTATGAAAGGGTGCCATGCCCCCATCAACTTATTGAACCCCCACTACTCGCCGGAATGTTTTATTGTATTAAGGGGCATTGAAAAGTACCTCCGGTACTGTAACACCCTATGCCCACTCTACTGATAAGCCCTTTTGAATGTATTTAAAAAATTGTTATGGATAACTTACTGAAGCGGTGATTATGTCAAGCAGATTCTTGACCCAGGCCAACAACTCCTCGGAGGCTTCCTCAACTAGTTCAACTCCTCCCCAAATAAATTGGGCCACTAGCCAATTTACATAACCAACAAACATAACCAACAACCAACAAACATAACCGACAATCATAACCATATGTTAATTTCCCTATGTTAATCTGCTATTGTGCCGGTAGAAATCTGCTATTGACCGGTAGAAAGCCTTATGCTCATACAACTCATACATAGGTTTGGTTCTCGTCAATCGTCAGTATTAAGGTCACCAATACTATCACAAGGCTTACAGAACCAATCCGCAATCTAATCCATCTTTTAAGAAATACTATAACACTGTTTCTAATTCAAAAAAAAAAGGAAAAAAGGAAAAACAATTTCAGCAAAGAAAAAAACTCTAGTAAATAGCAACAGAAATGTTAAAAGGAATTACAAATAGATAATGCAACACGCGTGCCTTTTACCATGAACACACAACAAAAAATATTATTTTGAAAGTTTTTTCTCTGATATATGATATCGTGTTTCAGTGACTCCAATGCCTGATTCCCTGATTTTCGTTCTTTATGCTGAAAAAGTCAAAAAAAATAAAAATAGAAAGTTAACTAAGCAAAATTGTAATTTTTTTGCTGTGTGTAATCATAGGCAGCGCAATAGTACTGCCTAAATAAAGAGTGACGTGGACACAATATATTTTTTTTTATTTTAAACAAGGCACTTCGTGTAGAAAGAGTTGCCGTAGAAACTTGGGAACAAGCCCATTCGGTTTGAAATGAAAAGTTCTAATGCCCCTTTTAGGAATCAAAAGTTACTGAAGGGCAACCATCCCCCCCACCAATGCCAATCAATTCCCCAAACAAATAAAAAAAATGAGATAGCCATTTTGTACAATTTTGTTGAAAGGCACAGAAACTATGTATCTTGGGTGTCACCCCTCCCAGATTTTCTAAAACCTGATAATAAATTCTTTTTAGTTTATATTTTTACACTCCTATGGCATACCTTGACCCCCTTCCAAGGTTGTGCCCTCTATAACCGCTAATGTTTACTACTATTACTAATAAAATACTACTACTACTAAAATGATACAAGTACTGCTAAGGGTTTGGGTAAGGCTAAGGGTATACAGGTAAATCATTTAAGAGAATTTTAAAGGGAGATCTGAAGTAAATCCGAACAAACTTTTGTATGCCCGTTTACAAAAGGGCGTATTGAAGGATGTAAGTTGGAGGTTTCAAAATCCCCTAGAACAAGCTCTGTAACTTTCCACTTCATACACCAAGCCGTTCCTAATATATAGATGATACGCCCTTTTGAAAACCTGCACGCGCACAGTTTTTTTTTTTTTTTTTTTATTCAGTTCAACTTCTCTCTTCAATATTCCTGAAATTTCCACCTTCATATCCTGAGCCTTAGTTGTAGCAGTATTTACAGTAATATGAGTAAGAGTGTTACTACTAGTAGTAATAGTACTAAGAGAAGTAGCGCTACTACTGCTAGAAGTAGAAGCAGTGTTTTCCTCTTGTTAGTTGAATGCACCCCTTATCAAGCCCTGTACGTTTCGAATTAATACTATAAGCCATTGCTATTATTTTGCCGATTTGTCCTTTTGGTAACGAGTACGCCCATAGTATATTTTAGTTTAGGTCAATTTCCCCCTCAACTTTTTCCAAAATTTTTTACCTTAAAACTCTTAGCCTTGGCATTAGTTGCCATTGAAGTAGTAGTTTGAGTAACAATAGCAGTAATAATAGTGTTGGTAGTAGTATTTTTAGTAGCATGCATAAATTGCCTTTTGGTCAATTGATCTTTTCCAAACCATTCCCAGAAAGTTCCAACTTAATACCCTAAGACATGCTTCAAAACGCTCTTTTGTAAACGTGTATACAAAAAGTTTGTTCTGATTTGCTTCAAATTTCCCTTTAAAAATCTCTTAAATGTTTACCTGCACACCCTTAGCCTCACCCATACCCTTAGCAGTACTTGTATCATTTTAGTAGTAGTAGCGTTTTATTAGCAATAGTAGTAAACACTAGCGGTTATAGAGGGCACAACCTTGGCGGGGATCAAGTTATGCCATAGGAGAGTAATAATATAAATTCAAATGAATTCAATATCAGATTTCAGAAAAGTTGGGGGGAGGTCGACACCCAAGATACATAGTTTTTTGTACCTTTCAACAAAATTGTACAAAATGGCTATCTCATTTTTTATGTGTTTGGGGAATTGATTGGCATTGGTGGGGGGGGGGGTGATTGCCTTCAGTCACTTTTGACTCCTAAAAGCGGCGCTAGAACTTTCCATTTCAAACCGAATGGGCTTTTTCGAAGTTTCTACGACATTTTTTTCTACACGAAGAGCCTTGTTGAAAAAAAATACATTGTGTCCATGTCGCTCTCAATTTAGGCAGTATTATTGCGCTATCTATGATTACACACAGTAAAAACCCTTCACTTTTACTTAGTTACCTTATTATTTTTGTTTTTTACCTTATTTTTAACATAAGGAAAGAACGGCAAGGAATCAGGCATTGGAGTCATTGAACCCCAGAAAAACAACTAAATGAAGGTTAGGGGGGCAGTATTCAATTCTTTTTTGTAGTGAAGCTATATTTGTGATGAAGAGTCTCGGAGAGAACTAATAATATTCAACTGATTATTTGATATATAATGACATTAATTGCTGAGAGCTTTTCAGTTCAAAATTTAATTTAACATTAAGTTTGATATTTATTTTCAATTCGGTAATAAGTACAAAAGAAAGCATTTGTAATATAATTCGTTTTCAGTGAAGCGAGAATGCCACAGTAGGTTTTAGACTTTTACAATGAGAGAAGGAGGCAGGAAATATTCGCATACAGATCCTCAGTCCTCTGCTCATTACGCTGAAGTTTGACCTTTTTTTATAAGTTTTTTTAAAGTACTAAAACCTTTAGCGTAACGACCGAGGGATTGAGGAGAGCCATCTTTACTTTTAACATCAATAACAGCACTCCTATATACCCTAGTATCATGTATTGATCCTGCCAGTCTTCGGTTTACTATAACATAATCAATAAGGTTTGCTGTCTTACCATCACGTGAATACCATGTTAGCTTATGAGCCATTTTATGACCAAACACCGTATTGGTTATAACTAGATTGTTATACCTACAAAATTGCAAAAGTCTGTATCCATTACTGTTTTCTTAGTAAAGATGGTGGGAGCAGTGAAGATGTTAAAAATAGAATAGCCAAGGCTCAGGGTGTTTTTTCACAGTTAAAAAAAGTCTGGAAGAATAGGAAGATAAGTCTGCAAACCAAGATTAGAATCTTAGAAGCTACAGTGATGACAGTGGTCAAATATGGCTCTGAAGCATGGACGCTCCGAAAAGCGGATGAAGATTTGCTAGATGTTTTTCCAGAGAAATTGCTTTAAGATTGTTCTGGGTACCCGGCTGACTGACCGTATTTCAAACAATAGGCTATACGAAAAATGTGATTCAATACCGCTTTCTAGGTCTATAATGAAAGAAAGGTTGAGGTGGTTAGGGCATGTTGTGCGGATGAAGGATGACAGATTGCCGAAGATTGTTCTTTTCGGCCAACCATCTAGGGCTAAACGGAAAGTAGGTCGTCCCCGTCTGGGGTGGGAGGACGTCATAAAGAAAGATTTAAAGGAAATGGGAACTTCGTGGGCGGGTGTAAAAAGGGAGGCTTTGAATAGATTGGGGTGGAGGAGGAGCGTGCGTAGCTGTGTTGGCCTCAGGCGGCTTGGTGCTGAGATGAGTTGTTAGTAGTAGTAGTAGTAACCTTCCTCATAAATGGAATAATTTATGGTTGTTTTAATTTTGATGTTGTTCCTAACTTTGATTCAAAAACTTGTTTTATTATTTGATTCCTCCGAAAGAAAGAGCATAACCTTACTCCATTTAAAGTTCAACGTAAGTTATAGGGCCATTCAACATCAGTAAAGGGAGGAGGATATTATTATTTAGAAACAGAACGTAGAGCAAAAAAAAATGTAAAGAAATAAATAAGGGAAGAGTGGCTGATAAGGCACAAGAGATTTCTTCCAGATTATCCTTATTTGGAACACCAATACGTGATATACATTCGTTTCCCTGCTGCTCTCTGATGAAGTTTGTCAATGATATAATCAAAAAGAGACCGAGGAAACACGGAGAAAATATGGACACTTTTTATTTAGAGCTTAAGGAGAATAAATATTTTCACAATTTTGCCCTATATTCTGAGTAACTTAAAACAAAATGTCAAACCTTTGCTTTTGACTTTTTAAAGCCTTGAAATAGTTTTCTAACTCCACAAAAACCCAGGACGATTAAATATTAGAAATGTGTGTATCTTTTTTCTAAGGCAAATTCAAGAAAGGAGGAGTTAAAGTAAATTGTAGATTTGAGGGTAAATAGTTCACCTCTTGGATGTTTGCTTTTCAAGAAAAAATATTTCGAGACGAAACAAGAGCAGAACGGTCCTTTCTACAACGTGTGAAAATATGGATGGAAGAGACTGATGGTCATATGGTGAGTAGCTGGTGAGTATAGTGATGGCTGGTGAGTATAGCAAGAAACGAGGGTTTTTGTTAATGTTGAAAGGTTACGACGATTTTTAAGGCTATTAATGTAGCACAGAAAGGGATTTTTGTAATTTGATTAGTATTTTTGATTGTGTATTATGGATTAATTAGAATTAGACTTTTTATTTTGTATTACCATGACCCTAGGTCGATTATAGCAATAAAGTTATTATTTTTTTATTACAATTGTCGGATGCTTGTCAGATGCCTTAAAAAAGACATCAATCTGTCTCTGTGTCTACAGGTAATTATGATGCTGGTTCATACATGCAAAGAGGAGGAAATAGAGGGAGGAGGAACAATCCTCCCTCTCCTCCTTCAATTAACCCAAGGGATCAACCAGAAATGTGTATGCTATGGAAGATTATTGTTAATTTTCATGCTAAATCTTTTGAATCTCGCATGACTATTTACTTTAAATTTTATTTAATGTCCAAACAGTTCGTGGTAACGAACTGTAAGTAAGGAGCGACCCGGCTCAATGGTAACCGAAACTCTAGAAAAAGAGTTTTTGATACCAATAGATACATCAAAAGAATCAGATTTCAATGCTGATTTTCAAATATATATCTTTCATCAAGTTTAGTCCTACCAATCGAAAGTTACGCGCCTGAAAATATTTCGGCTGATTATTCGGCGTATCAGAGAACCCTACTGTAGAGGTTTCAAGCTCCTATCTACAAAAATGTGGAATTTTGCAGTTTTTGCCAGAAGAAAAATCACGGATGCGTTTTATTTGTTTTTTTGTTGTTGTTTTTTCCCAGGGGTGATCGTATCGGCCCAGTGGTCCTAGAATATCATGGCAGGACTCATTGGTTTTCGGATATTAAAAGTTCTAGTGCCCTTTTTTAAGTGACCAAAAAATAGAGGGCAACTAGGCCCCCTCCCACGCTCATTTTCTCTCCCAAAGTCACCTGATCAAAATTTTGAATAGCCATTTTTGTTCAGCATAGTTGAAAATATGATAAATATGTCCTTCAGGATGACTTAATCCCCCAAAGTCCCCGGAGGGAGGGCTGAAAGTTATGAACTTTGCCCAATGTTAACATATAGTATTGGTTATTAGGAAGTATACAGACGTTTTTTCAGGGGGGATTTTTTCTGGTAGTAGGGGGTGGTTGGGTTGGGGGTTATGTGGGAGGATCATTCCATGAAGGAAGTTTTCATGGGGGAAGGGACTTTGCTATGAAGGGGGTGTCGGATTCCCAGCATTATTTTTAAAAAAGATCAGAAATTAAATATAAAAAACAACTTTTCCAACTGAAAATAAGGAGTAACATCAAAACTTATAACGAACAGAAAATATTACGTGTATGATTGGGTTCACCCCTTAGTCAGTACCTCGCTCTTTAAGCCAAAGATTTTTTAGTACTTTCATAAGAGCTATTTATTCTAAGCTATTTATTCTAAATTTTTTCTAACGGCCTTTGTGATTAAGGCGTCATTTTAAAAGAATTAAATAAAAAAAACAAGTTTTTTAAACTGAAAGTAAGGAGCGACATTAAAACTTAAAACGAACAGAAATTATTCCGCATATGAAAGGGGCTGTCCCCTCCTCAACGCCTCGCTCTTTACGCTAAAGTTTTTTTATTGTTTTTTAAAAAATAAAGTTGTGAGACAGAGTCAAACTTTAGCGTAAAGAGCGAGGCGTTGAGGAGGGGACAGCCCCTTTCATATACGGAATAATTTCTGTTCGTTTTAAGTTTTAATGTCGCTCCTTACTTTCAGTTTAAAAACTTGTTTTTTTTTTTATTTAATTTCTGATCGTTTTTTAGTTAATGCAGCTTTTATTTTGGCTCGCCGTCATTGAATAAGTAAACAAAATTTGCATAAAAATTTTACTTTTCTTTTGCTAAATGGCTGTCTCTAAATTTGGTTCTGACGTAATTTACACATTAACTTACGTAACGAACTTCTATATTCGTATACTTTTCTTCTGGCAAAAAATACAAAGTTGCAGATTTTTGCAGATATGAGCTTGAAACCTATGTTATAGGGTTTTCTGATACGCTGAATCTGACGGTGTGATTTTCATTAAAAATTTTTCACTTTTATGGGGGATGTTTCCCCCCTCTTTAATAAATCAGGTGAGTTTTCTGAGGCTCGTAGCCTTTGATGAGTAATACTAAACTTAATATAATTCATATATTTAGAATCAGCATTATAAGCCCATTCTTTTGATACATTTATTGACATCAAAGTTCCGTTTTTAAAAGTTTCGCTTACTATTGAGCCGTATCGCTTGTTTTTTTTTATTGTTTTTTTTATTACGTATATGTTATTACGTATATGATGGGGTTCTCCCCTTAGTCAATACCACGCTCTTTACGTTAAAAGTTAAAAAACATTTTAATTCACAAACCCCTGAATCAAAAAGGCCGTTTAATTAGAATAGATAGCTCTTTTGAAAGCACTAAAAAAAAACTATAGCGTAAAGAGCGAAGTATTGACTTGGGGGAGAACCCCCTCATATACGTAATAATTTCTGTTCATTTTAAGTTCTAATGTTGCTTCTTACTTTCAGTTGAAAGTACTTGTTTTTTTTAATTTAATTTCTGATCGTTTTTTAAATAATGCTTAGAAATCCGGCGCCCCCTTCATAGAAATGTCCCTTACCCCAAAGAAACATCCTCCACGGAAAGATTCTCCCGATTAACCCCCTCCTCCAGCCCCCCTCTACCCCCCCCACCAGAAAAAAAATTCTTCCTGAAAATGTCTGTATACTTCCCAAAAACCAATACAATATGTAAGCAATGGGTAAAGTTCATAACTTGCAGCCCTTCCCCTGGGAACTGTGGGGGATTAAGTCATCGTAAAAGACATATTTATTATATTTTCGACTATGTTGAACAAAATGGCTATCTCAAAATTTTAATTGGGTGACTTTGAGAAAAAAATGAGCGTGGGAGGGGGCCTAGTTGCCCTTCATTTTTTTTTTGGTCACTTAAAAAGGGCACTAGAACTTTTTTAATTTCCGTTCCAATGAGCCCTCTTACGATATTCTAGGACCACTGGGTCAATATGATTACCCCTGGGAAAAAAAAAAACAAATAAACACGCACCCGTGATCTTTCTTCTGGCAAAAAATGCAAAATTCCACATTTTTGTAGATAGGAGATTGAAACCTCTGCAGTAGGGTTATCTGATACGCTGAATATGATGGTGTGAATTTCATTAAGGTTCTATAACTTTTACGGGGTCTTTCCCCCTTTTTTTTTTCGAAAATCAGCCAAATTTTCTCAGGCGCGTAACTTTTGATGGGTAAAATTAAACTTGATGAAACTTATATTTTTGAAATCAGAATTAAAATCTGATTCTTTTGATGTATCTATTGGTACCAAAATTCCGTTTTTTTTTTAGTTTCGGTTACCATTGAGCCGGGTCGCTCCTTACTTACAGTTCGTTTACCACGAACTGTTTGATTGGAACAAAATTCGAACTTTAGCTTAAAGAGCGAGGTATTGACTGGTAGGCGAGCCCCTAATATACGTATTAAAAATATATGAATAAAGAAGTTCGTTACGTAAGTTAATTCGTAAGTTACGTATATTTATTACTAATTAAAAAGTTCGTAAATAAAATTAAACAAGTTTCGAGAAAGCCATTTAACCCAATAAAAGTAAAATTAATATGCAAATTTTGTTTTAATTATTCATGTACGGTGAACCAAAATTAAAACTTGCATCAATTCAAAAACATTCAAAAATTAAATAAAAAAAACAAGTTTTTTTTTTTAACTGAAAGTAAGGAACGACGTTAAAACTTAAAACGAACAGAAATTATTCCGTATATGAAAGGGGCTGTTCCCTCCTCAACGCCTCGCTCTTTACGTTAAAGTTTGACTTTCTCACAACTCTTATTTTTTTTAAACAATAAAAAAATTTAGCGTAAAGAGCGAGGCGTTGAGGAGGGGAGAGCCCCTTTCATATACAGAATAATTTCTGTTTCGTTTTAAGTTTTAACGTCGTTCCTTACTTTCAGTTAAAAAAAATTTGTTTTTTTTATTTAATTACTGTACATAGACAAAGTCTAATTATTGTTTCCAATGTCAGTCAAATGGAAGTTCCAATGGTTACTGAACAGTCATTTGTCAATAAGATCAAACTTTTAATGATAATAAATTGTAAGTAAGCCATGTCAATTGTAACCAAGTTTCGAAAAAAACACAACAGGAATATATATATATATATATATTGGTCGTGCACACAAACAAACTAAACAACTTGGTTTGTATATTTTGAACAACTGTAGGCGAAATTTATTTTTTCTACATCGTAATTATAACTGACGCTATCAAGGAAATGTTATCAAGCAGTTTTTTGTCTTGCAAGACTAAATCCTTATGGTTACAATAGAAATAAAATAATTAAAATAAAACTACAAGTCTACACAAAGGAGAATAGAACTTGATCTTTAAATTCTTATAAGTACCCTTTACTCAAGTGTTCTGTCACCCGACCTTTTTACAGTGGGATGACATTCGTTGTCTCCGGGCCTTAGGGTATTGAGCTATGTTAGAGGGTCTTGTAGGAGGACTTCCTCCAAAGTATATCTGATATAGTTTTCCAGTTAATTAGAAAAGGTAGAAATTGTGCCTGAAAAAAAGGTGGCAATCGAATAACCTTATGCAACTTAGAAATTCAAAGTAGAAATTCTAAATCTTAAGTAGAAAGTCTGAAAAAAATGAAAAATTCATAATAACAGCCAGTAATAAAACTTTGGCAGTCAAAGCGAAGAGAAATAAATTTAAAAAACAACTTCTCCGAAAAAGAATAGTCCAGTAAAGCCACAGAAAAAAATCAACGATCTGGGACAAAATTGCAATATAAATGATTTTTACACCATTTTTGTAGAGAAGAAAATTCTGCACAACATAACAAACGTCTCTGAGAATCCCCTTGGCGGAACAGAGTGGAAAACGGGGGGGAAAAGGGAAAATCCAGGGGAAAACTCGAAAATCTACGACCGTTTGTTTTTGATGCTGATAATGGCATTCCTGATGCTCTTGGGTCCAAGAAGGTCGAATATGTGTTTTTTTTATTGCTGTGTAATACGTTGTTCCCCGTTTCCCTTCTTAAAGGGGGAAAAAAGGGGGGAAATAAAGATCCTGTACAACAGTCCGCAAGACTTGTTTCTGGGGTTTCCGAGTGCGAGAAGAATGAATATGTTACTTTGATTGCCCTGTAATTAGCCTTTCCCCCCGTTTTCCAGTCACAAGAGAAAAAAGGGGGATATTAAGATATCCTCTAAAGGGAAAAGATAGTCAGACGGTTCTACAGACTTTGGAGAGGAGATAGAGGTCTATCAACTCGGTTTTTTAAATCCTCTAACACCGTTTGACGAGAGTTTAATATCCTATTTCCTGGTGCTTCTCTTTTCCTGTTTGCTGAAGATTCATTAATGGTGCATTGACACACAGTGGAAATTCAAGCGGATTGTGAAAACCGAGCCGATGTTCCGCTATGTGTGAATGCGCCATAAGTCTAAGTGCATACACATGCTGCCACCTAGTAAAAGCTTTAACATAAGCAATGGACACACTTTACTGATCATAAAGGTAAAACAGTCTTGTTTTTTTATAATTATCAAAGAGAAATTCCGGAAGAAAGTGAAAGGTTCAAAGCAAGAAAAAGGAAGTCTTGTGGGAAGAGAGTTCCAAGCACACAGACAAAGCTAGTAAGGGGTTTTTCCTTTATCTAATGTTGCAGTGACATCTAACGGCATGAGGTGAAACCAATGCAATGTTTTTTGGTAGATGGTACTAAGGTTCTTCGTCATTAAGACGATGATTTGCATTTTACCATGAGGTGGCTGATGGACTAACGCCCGAGACACATTACAGTCACACTTTTTGCTAAACCCAATTTTTTGGACACGAATACAACGTCAGAGTAGTGACCTAGTTTTTTAAATTCGCGCTAGCCCATCCCTTCAAGGCTTTCTCTAAAGCAGTCCACACACGCAGGTCACAAAGTACTTTAAGTCTACTTTACGACCGGTCGTAAGGTTTAAAGTACATTTCTGCACTGATCCAAGTGGTCGTTTAGGTCGTAAAGTGAATTCAAACTTTAGTGAAAACTTGGAGCTTTCCTTATAGCTCAGGCTTTTTTTAAATGTTTTATGTTGTGAGGAAGATCAGAAATAGAAGGAAATAATTTGTGTAACTTGGAAAGTGCGACGCGTCATATTTAAGATGCTGGCTATATAACTCCTAAATTCTATTTTTTACGTGTGAACGAGTGGTAAACCTTGTGTACAACTTAAGGTACTTTGCTTCCTCACTTTACGTCCAATGTCTGAGTGCCACTTAATTGGTCAAAATTCTAAACTGCGCCTCCCGGCTTGAGGCTGATTAGAGGTGTCAAACTCACTAATCTTATGGACAGATTCGTTTTGTGGGTTTTGTTCTTCTGTCCGAAACAGAGCTCAGGTTTGGGTTTAGCCGCAATTGTGACTAAATTGTGGCTCGTGCAAAAAGCTCCTCTTTCTTGCCTGATAAGTTTTTGTTTGTAGTTTTCATATGACATCCTATTCATGGAGGAAGAAAATGAACGTTACAAGCTCTGCAGCCGCATCATCTGTACTGGTGGTGAAAGTGTCAGAATCACAAACAAAGGAGCTCTTCGGATCAACGAGGCCAGTGTGCAACGGGATGAACAGATAACAGTTTGAAGACGGTGAAATAGTACACAGCCAATGCAGAAAAGACTACTGCCGTCCGACGGTCATAGCTTGTCTCGTAAAAAGAAAGAATGACGATTCTGGTGATACAGAAGTTTCTCTAAACATATCTACTATATCTAGTCAAGACGCGTACGATGTGAAGTCAAACTGTATGTTTTGCAATACGAAGTTAGTCCTTCAGTCTGAGACGAAAAAAAGCCAAAGATGACGAGTACCAAAAAGTGACCACAAGTGAAGTAAAAAAATTGATTCTTCAGTGCTGTGATTCTAGGAAAAAATAACGATTGGGCAAACGCTGTCCACGGCAGGCTAAATTCTGTAAGCTGGGATTTGCATGCAGCTGATGCAGTGTATCATAAGAACATGCTACTCTAACTTCAAAACTCTAAGAGAGATTCCAAAGCGGTACTCTAGTGCAGACGATCCGGCGATTGCTGCTGAAAGGCCACAGGAGAGTACAAATCGAGATACATTCATTAAAGCTGTTAATTATTTTGAAGAACTCGAAGATGAAGAAATTACAGTGAAAGATGTAGCAGAATACATGAGGCTTTTTCTTGAACCAGGCCAGTTGCTGTACAACAAGGCTTTTTCTTGAACCAGGCCAGTTGCTGTACAACACAAAGCATATAAAACGACTCCTTAATGAAACCTACGGCGACCGCATTGTTATAACTGACATAGGCTGACAGATTAGTGTTGTGACTTTCCTAAAAACAGTACGTGAGATCCTTCGCTATTTTTACAAAACTCCAAAGCCGAGTGAAGAAGAAAAGCTGAAGTCCATGACAGAGACAGTGGCCAAAGTAAATTAAGAATGACATTAAGTCAATGCAGTGTACAGACTCTGACCACCCGAGCCTGAGCAGTATAGAAGAAAAGAAAAAGCTCTCTACGAAGGAAGAAGTCCAGCAAGCCAGTGAAAATCTTTTGCTGTGTTTCTACAAGGCTAAGAAAGGGGAGGGTCTCAGCAAAGCTAGGTGCAGGGTTTTTTTCTTGAAAAACTGAACAGCTCAAAGACATCAACTTTTGTGAACCTAGAGAGACTTCCACCAACTCCATCGGCTGCGAAATTTCATTCTTATAGAATTAAATTTGATCTCAGATGGTGATTTTGCTGGCGACCTGGCCATCCCAATGGACTCCATGGATTAGTTACTGGAAGCGCTTCAAATTTTACGAGAAGAGGCCGCAATTGTGGGACTGCAGATAAACTGGAACAAAACAAAAATTATGGCCATAGACCCATCTTCTCTTGCTGTAATTTCTCCAGTCAGTCTGGACAGAACAACTAGCATAAAAGTTGCCCAAAGGTTTACCGGCCTGGGATCCACGATTTCTTCAGATGGCTCTTTTTCTCCCCGAGGTGCAAGCAAAGCTATTCAGGCATCTTCTGCCATGGGCAGATTGAGCTCTCACCTTTGGCGAAAACCAAATATTAGTCGTTCAACCAAACTGCGAGTTTTCAACGCCCTTGTCGGTTTCTGTGATGCTTTATGGTGCTGAGACTTGGCAAGTATCAGCCGCAACCCTGACGGCCATCGATAGATTCCACTAGAAGAGTCTGAGAAGGATAGAAGGTCTACGGTGGGTCAACTTCGTGAGTAACGAGAAGCTGCTGCATCTCACAAGCAGTTCCGGTTTTCTACCCAAGCAGCCGAGGGTACCTTACGGAGGTTTGGACATCTATTTCGAATGCCCCCGCACTTACCTGCAAAGATAATCTTCGACTTCGACCCTGTCAAAACCAATTGGAAGTGACCTCACAACCGACCAAAGAATCGATGGTCCGACAGCGTAACCGAGTTCCTAGCGATGACAAGTATCAGACCGATGAAGCGCAAACCCTAGCAATGGACCGAAGTTGACGAAGGAGGCAGACGTCACTCTCTACGCCGAGTAGCACCCCGTGGGAGACCTAAGTCAAGTAAGTCTTCTATCAGGTAATGGAATGGCGGAATACTGCGTCAGAACTCGACCCGACAGACTTGGGTTGGCCATTATGTGACGGACGCCTCACTCCAATCATGACAGACATCGGACCTGCACCGCCTCATCTGCTAAATTTGATTCGTTGCAGCTGCCCCCGTTCCCACTGTGACAGTTCACTTTGTAGTTGCCGACAAAATGGATTGCCTTGCACACTTGATTGCAAAGAATGCCAAGGGATTGCGTGTTCCAATAAAGATGTTTTTTGTTGCTAACGATAGAAGACGATGTTTAGTACGAATCCTTGATCCTATCATTTTAGTTCAATCAAAACCGTAATTATCTTTTGCTGTGATTACCAAAGTTACCTGATTTGTTTCATTTTTACATTTAGTTTGGTCTTGTGTTTCTATTATATAGTCGAAGTAAATCTGCCCGCGTACTCCGAAAGCCCAATGCATTGTCTGAAAACAGTGAAAACACTGCAGAAAAGCAAGATCCGAATCTAATACCATGTTCTTTGAAATCATGAGTCAAAATACCTTTGGGGCAACATTTTTGACCAGCCATTTCATACAACTCTGGAGGATACGTTTTTTCCCCCCTCCCCTCTAGAGGGGGATATCAAACCAAGTTCAGCGATAAAACAAATATAACTTCCTTTTTTTCGATATCTCCGCGCAGAAAACGAGCAGAGGTGAAGGTAGAGTGCACAATAAATCTGCCCCTGAATTTTGACAATTTTCCCCCTTTTCCCCTGTTTTTTTCCCCTGTTCCACCAAGGTGATTTTTGGGGACCTTTGATATGTTGTACAGAATTTTTTTCTCTCCAAAACGGTATAAAAATCTTTTATATTGCAATTTTGTCCCAGAGTTTCGTAGATTTACTGGACTAGAAGTATATTAGAAAAAAGTAAATCGTCATATTAAAACCTAAGACGAACAGAAATAAAGTTCTGCAATAATTTCAACCTGAAACAGCCAGAAATTATTATCTTTAAATGAATGAAACCCATTACGAGCGAGAATTAAAACAAATAATCACATAAAACATATAAATGACACATACTGCTGTTGGTGAATAAATAAATACTGAAAAAGGTAGATATTAAAATGAGTAATCAAGTACTTACAACAAACAGAAATTTCTCCAAATACTTATAAAGGCTACTCCCCCCCCCCCCCCTCCTCCACCACTAAATTTTCTAAAAGCGATTGCGAAAAAAGTACAAAGTTTTCAATAAAAACACGAATGAAACAATTGCCTATGACATTTTAGGGGGGGGGGGCTTGGGTACTGACTGTTTTTTTCTGTTTTAGTGATATCTGTTCTTTCAAAGTTGAACTTGATTAATCATTTAATTACTGCTCATTTCCACATTTATTTATTCATCTATAGAAGTATATTTATGTCAAAATATCTTTATATTAATTGTGTCTATTTGTTTTAATTTCTGTTCATATTGGGTTTCATTTATTTATTTATATTGTTTTTCGGTTAAGTTTGGATTAGTTTAGAACATTATTTCTGTTCGTCTTAAGTTTTAATTTGGCTCGTTACTTTTCTTTGAAAAATTTCTTATTCAGAACAGCTATTTTTAATTAATATGAGGTGGAAGCGAGTAAAGGGAGCAGAATTTTATTATCAGTAGACCTACAAGCTTGAAATTAACAAGCCTACTTAACCTGTAAAACATTGTCAAGCTAACCTAGGCCTATTTTGTGCAGACTAAATTTTGACTTAAATAATTCTTGAAACCAAAAAGATGCCGAATAATTACCACTTACAGTTTTATTTTACATTTAATCGTATAAATCTACTGATTGACTATATCAATAATCAAATTGTCTTTGATCTGGGAAGCTACCAAAAGAAGCCACCAGAAGCTACATTATGTATGGTGCTATTAGTTTTAAGTCCCCATCGTTCCAAGATAAATTGCCAAAGCTCAAACTCTTACAAGTTTCCTAGCCTCTTTTATTGGGCCCTACTATCGCTGCAAAGCCCCCTGCTATTGCCTGTCCGGTTGTGGCTATCGCTGCGACCAGAGTTTAAAAGTTATCTTCAAGATTTTTGATTTTTGAAGCGGATCTACAAAGTTCTCATGTTTCATTCATGGACGGAAAAGCAGAAACAAGACCCTACAATAGGCAAAACGAGAAAGAAAGAAAGAAAAAGGAATATTCAAAAAGATAAATGTTGAACCAGCCACCCAGAGGGTGATCACAGACAGCTCAGTATTATACCCACTTATACATGTAACATTCTTTTTTTTAGTAAAATAGTTTGCAATAAAACTAGTATTTTTAAGATTCGTTTTATCCACTGTTTTTTCTTCTTTTTAATCGGACTTTGTATTTTCTAATTTAGTGCTCTTTTTTACATTATTTTTTGTTGTTTACGTCGAGGAAACTTTGTTTGATTTTTTGGGGTGAAATGGTTCCAGTTTATTTTCCTTCTTTAAACTTCACTGGCTTGTAGTTATGTTAATTTTTTTCAAGCTTTTTTTTTTAATTCCACAATAACAAAAACATACACACATTCAGGAAGTAATGCACGAAGGGAGAACCAGAATCCTTCAACTTTAGAAGATTTTCACGATCTCTCTCAGTGGTTTCAGTATTTTGAATATAATAGGCATAATTTTGTGGTCCCCCCCCCGCAGAAAAAAACATCCTCTGTGTGTAAAGGTGGTCAAATTTTTTGTGTGTTTGTTTTAGCCTGTGGATTTGGCATGTCTGTGTTGAATTCCACAGGGAGTTTATGTTAAAATGGTAAATCGATTGAGGTTAGAAAAACTAGAAATAGACTCACAACATTTATACTTATACTTTTAAAACTTTTTTCGCATGCTGACCAAAGGTCTGCGTTGCGCAGGTACCGATCTCCTGATTCAATGCCTTCGGCTGGGAGTGCAGTGCGTGGTTGGGGCAAATCATCCGACGCTTCCCATATTTTCCCCCCAGATTTCTCCGGTACCTATTTAGAGCTGGGTCAACTCTGGCTGAGCTTCAGGGTCACACCATTGACCTCCGTTCCAAACTAAATAAACAGCGACACCAGGACTCGAACCTGGTGTCGAGTCCTGGTGTCTCGACACCAGGTGTCGAGTCCTAATTTATGATAACATCCAGCAACACTTATGACTATTATAAATACAAACCATTTCATACTTTGAGATTTAAGGAGCATATTCAATAAAAGAGAAAATTTTTTTTGACAAAAATAAAAATGTCAAGAAGCCCTTCAAAAGAATTGCCCTACACTCCAAACATATCTTAATATCCATACCTAAATCTCTTAAATTGTGCAATTTCACAAGATTAGTTCCAACTGACCTCTCCCCCCTCCATTCTTTTAACATCAGAGAATCCAAAAAAATCGAAAGCTGAATATTTTGGAAAAGGTGCAATTCTGCAAAATTAAATGATACCAACTTAGATCCCGACATCGTACAAGTCATACATTCGTCAATTAATTTTCGAAAAGATTAAATTTGAAGATTGCAAGACAGAAGAATTTTAATTTAAAAAATACTACATATGACACATGATATGCATGGTAATAATGCATCGTACCCTATATCAACGTTCAAATTGCAGCCGAGAGGTTTTTCCAAATAGACTGGTGTAAAAAAAAAAAACTATTAATATGATTATATAACGGTTTATAGTAAAACCAAGTTTTCAATAATATTTGAGTCGAACTTATTTATAGTTTAAAACAAAATAGGTGAGAAAACTTTTTTTTTTTCACGAGGCTTAGTCCATTTTTTTTGTTTTGAAAGACACAATTTGACATTAAACCTCCATTAAAAGCTCACAAAAATAACTCTTAATATGACTTTTCCCTCTGTTATGCGACGAAATGCGAAGAAGATTTTCTTAAATAACACAATTTGATATAGTTATATAAACGTTTCTGTCGACAGTTACTCTTAAACTTCATATCAGGAACGCAAACGGTGGACTTCACACTAATCTTTAATGGGAACTTTAACTTAAGGTTAAAAATGATAGTAATAATCTTAAAAATGATAATAATAATGATAATGACCGTTAAAAAATAAGCTTCAACACTATTTTGAGAACCTTTGTTGTGTGAAGAAATAAATGTCAATTTCTGGACATTAAAGATTCCTTAACTTTGCCAGGAGAAGAAAACAACAGCCACTAATCGGGTTATGAAAAAAGTTTCCGTGAAAGCTTTCAAGTATTATTCTGGAAGTGCATTAGCATGGTATCCCAAGGGCTAAAAAGCCGATTATCTTTATTATTGAAAAAGATTTTTTCGTTGAAATTCTACTTTGTTTTTGTTTAAGTTTAGAAAAAGGAAGTAAGGACAAGCAGCAATAAAAAAAATATTTCTTTTACTTGTTCTCGTAATACACATATATATTTCTTATCTTTTTTAAACGAACAATAATGGTATATTTATTATAAGTTATTAATAGTGTATTTGACCATTTTGGGGTTGCAATATCTGTACCTGGAATAATTTGTCCAAAGACCAAGAATAAAAGTAGGTCAAAAGGTGCCATTTAGATGGAAATGTGCTTTTGAAGTTTTAAGCGGCAGCTTAAAAGTGCAGATTTTGAGTTTCTTCAGGATAGTACAGGTATTGATACCAGATTTGGTAAATGGTATGAAAAAATAATTACTATTTCAAGAGTGTTGGGAGTTTAAAGAGACAAAGCAAAGATATAAGTTGCCATTTAAATCTTGGATTACAAAAGGATTACTAGCCTCAATGGAAATACGGCAAGTGATGTATAAAGGTGTGCGACTCGAGGTTCAGCATCTGATAAAGAACATTATAAGGAACTTAATAAAAAGTTAAAAAGGGTTTTAAGAAAAGCAAAATGGATTACTATGCAAAGAAATTTAAAGATTATGAAGGGAGCCCGGCTAAAACTTGGCAACTGATTAAGTCAGGAATAAGCCCAAATATTGAACAAATAACTCTTAGTAATTTGCCATTGGAGTCGGATAGTGGTGTAGCTAATAACTTGTGTGCCTACTTTTCAGAAGTAGGGCTTAAAATATCGACATCTGTGGAATGCATAAATGGTGACGGTACATAGCAGTATTTCTTCCTGAAGCAAGTGATGCAACCATTTACCTTCAACCAGTGAGATCGCGTGAACTTGAGGATATTTTAAAAAGTGTGAAAAAATCGGCAGCTCGAATGGACTTCATAATCTTTCAATAGTTCAAAAAATTTACCCAATTATATCTAGTCATCTGTTGTACCCTTTTAATTAATGTTTTGAATTTGGAGTGTACCCTAATTGCTTGAAAAGTGCTTTGGTTATTCCTCTATATAAAGGAGGTGATAAGGAATACATGAACAACTACCGTCTACTTCTAGTGATTTCTCGTATTTTTGAGAAGTTGATTTATAGACGACTGATGGATTATTTTGAAAAAAGATGTTTTTTTCACTCTAGTCAATTTGGCTTTAGAAAAAAACATGTCTACAGACCATGTTTTTTTTTTTTACAACATTTGTTAACGATTACCTAGATTCAGGTTTAAAGGTGGCTTCAATTTTTCTAGATATTATGAGGCTTTTGAATGTGTAGGTCATAATGTTTTATTGGCTAAGCTTGAAAATGCTGGAATTCGTTTAAAAGTCTGAAATTAATTGCTTCATTTCTTGAAGGAAGAACGCAAAGAGTGCGGCTGGGCACAGTCCTGTCAGAAGAGATAGTAGTATAGCGCGGTATGGCCACAGGGGTCTGTGTTGGGTCCCTGTTATTTCTTGTATACATTAATGATCTAAATGGATGCCTAAAACAACTGTCAACTCATTGTACTCAAGGCACAATGATGGTTCAGTGCGAGCAATACTTCCAAGTTTTGCTGATGATACTCAGTTTACAATGGCTGCGAAAACAGAAGCGGATTTGAAAAATGGCATGAAACAAGGAATGGTGATAATCGAAAGGTGGATGCGAGTGAACAAACTGCTTGTTAATCAGAAGACAGAAAACAATGTTCATGTTATATGGAAGAAGTGCAAATTACTATCCATGGATTGAAGAAATTGAGTTAGAAAATGGAAGTTAAAGCGGACAAGTATTGTAAGGTATCTTGGTGTGATGGTAGATGAATGCCTAAGTTTTAAAGATGATATTGCTTTACAAGTACTAAATTAGCCAAAAATGTCGGAACTCTGCGGAAGCTGAAAATTTTTTCCCCAAAAGGTTGTTTGAATATTATTTATTTTTCTCTCTATTCATCCATATTTGTTATACTGTGTTACAGTTTGGTCGTCGACGTTCATTAGCCATTTAAATCCGCTCCGTGTGCCCTGCTTTCCGTTTAGAACTAGACGGTTGGCCGAAAAGGACAATCTTCGGCAATCCGTCATCCGCACAACGTGCCCTAGCCACCTCAACCTTTCTTTCATTATAGCCCTAGAGAGCACTACAATATTCATTCTGTATAAATCAGGGTATCGGAAAAAAAATTAACAAAACGTTGCTGTCACCGTCAAATTTGTATAAGACTGACACAAACTTTGCATAAGTCGGAGAGTGCTGACTGAATCAAAGCAGAGATAAGGAGTTGTTTTTCTTATATTATATCTATATTAGATTAGGATTTGGGTTTAAGAACTGGGTTTTTCCTCCCTTATGGACATTCATATGATTGGATTGAAATGATTGGGATTTTTTCCTCTCTTTTAGACATTCACCACAGCATATCTGTGATTGTCGATGTTCATCATGACGGTCCGAATGCACAAGAATGTAATAAATATTTGATCTTTCACTGACGTATTTGGTGTTTGTTGACGTTCACCCGGTAAAAATCGACATTCACCATCTTGGACATTCACGGTAACGGGAAATACCAACCCCACACGGCTGGTTGGTCTCCAATCCCTTTGAACTTAAAAAAACGGATAGAACTCTTAAATTTCTCATCTTATGAGCACACTCCCAAGTTTCTGCGACCCATGAGGTCAATGTATGGATTAGGAAGGGCAGTTCCCCTCCTATACGGGATAAATTTTTGATCATTTGGGGGGGTTTAATGTTACTCTTTATTTTCATAATAACAGCGTAGACCAGAAAATATTCCCATAAATCACGTGAGAGAATATATCAATTTCACATTTTTGATGCGTTTTTGAAGTTTCTTTCGTATCCCCCCCCCCCGAACGAAAAATTCTGGTTACGGCCAATTACAGTTATACATCAAATTATACCTCACCCTCCTTTCGTCTCTCCCTTAGAACTAATTCTGTATTGAACCTCACGGCTCGATGGCCTCATTGAACCTGATGGCTCAATGAGAGTTGGGATGTTTTGGCATTAAATGCACCCCTTGAGGTACCTCCCTCCCTCCCTAACTACAAAACAACCAGAGAACCACGTTGTAGAAGTTTAAGTGCCTTTTTAAGTTTTATAATTTGTCCATTGATTACAAATTCTATTGGTTATTGGGAAACCTGCGGACATTTTTCGCAGAGGTGTATTCAGCTGGGGGAGGGGGATTGTGTGGGGGAATTTTCAGAGAGGAGAAAATTTTTGGGAATAATTTCCTTTCAGCAGGGATCAAATTGTCTGGCTAGAATTTTCCGTGGAAAATGTGGGTAATGTCCACAAAGGTGCTGCAAGGTGAAACTTCCCTTCTTAAAGCACAAAAAATTTCCAGCGTTTATTGAGTCAAACTCAAAACGATTAAACATTAACATGAGTAGGGCTGACAACCCCCATGCCTTCTCAAGACCAGAACATAATTTGCACTTTACTGAAAACAAAATGCGCTTGAAATGTTTTCACTTTTTCTACTCTAATAAATAAAGAATTATTAAGACTTTAAGGAATAAATATCAGTATATGTATATTAAAATGGCCATCCACGCTATTTGTTTTTCTTTAGTAAAGTGCAAATTATGTTCGGGTCTTGAGGAGGCACGGGGGTTGTCAGCCTTACTCCTGTTAATTTTTGCTCGCTTTTAGTTTGACTAGATTATCTATTGTAAGTTCTGTTCGTTTTGGGTTTCATTTATTTATTAATGGTGATTTGTTGGTAGTTAACACGTAGAATTTTACAACGCTTTCATCCGTAAAAATTTAAACAATTTAGAACTTGTTGGCTCCAAATCAAACTATGCTTTCAAAGGAAAGCTAAACCTTCTAAAACTTTTTGGTGTCATTTGTTTTTTAGCCTAATTTTGATTATTTTTCGCCTACATTTATTCGTTTTTTGTTCTTTTTTTAATTTGGCGCCCGCTACTGCCAAAAATTGCATAGCTTCATATAAAAGTATTTTCATCAAAAACTGAATAGCGTTTTTTTTTTTTTTTTTTTGTTTTTTTTTTTTTAAGATACTTATGGTGTATAAGCTGTAAATTCATCTTTTTTCACTTTCCTTTGCACTTCTCAACTAAAGAAAAAAAAACACAACTCAAATAAAATTCTCAATTTGGAGAAGCCATTTTCCGCAGGGAGGGGAGGTATTTTCGGGGGGGGGGGGGTATTTTCCACGAGGGATATTTTCCGGGGGGGACAATATTAAGTCAGAGTGATATTTTGATAAAGATTTTAAGGTTTGGTTACAATGCACCTATTGGTTTTTAAGTTCCTGTAATTTTGTCTTTTTTTTTCTCCTGGTTTTATGAAAAAATTAATTCAGTTTACAGAACATTAGAGGAGTTAAAAAGACTTTTTTTCAAGTTAAACAGTAAAGTGTCAAACTTAATATTATTCTATTGTACACTCATCTGGGCATTTTTGTGACCCTTTGTAGCCTAACAACCAGACCCTAAATTCCTTTTCTCCAAGTATTTTTCGAGCTAGGGGTTATTCCTAGTCTTACTCTGAAATGAATATTTTTTCTTAATGTTACTTCTACGTCTATTTTACTCCATGATACAACAAAGACGCTAAAACTGCTAGTCAGGAAAATTTATTTATCCAATTCGAAAGACAGTATAGACGAATACATACTGAAATAAAGCGCAACTAATTTTACAAAATTCAAAAGTCAATTAAACACAATGAACTTCTTTTTCTTACTTTCTTCTATTACCCTGGCCAGCTAAAATGGTAGCAATTCTTATAAATATGTTGATGGTATCCAGATAAATAGAAATGGACCTGCAAGTAAAACGCAAAAATTAATAAGCAGAATAACAACAAAACTTACTACAGCTAAGCTAAGTTCTCAAAAAGTCAAATCGTCGCTGTTACATCTAAAGGTCACATCTGACATTATCTCACGTCTGACGTAATTTCCAAAACTGTTTGCTAAGCTGTTCTCAAAAGGGGGATAAGCATGAGAATGTAGATCAGGAGGTTGGAAGTGCAATTTTACATACATTGCCTCCCGATTCTCCCTTTGAATGCAGATCAGCACACTCTTCACATTTATTTAACCGTCACATTTATGATGTCATATCACCCCAGTCGTACCTAAAGGTCGTATGTGACATTTTCATACTTTTGCGATAATTACCAAAATTTTTTGCTAAGCTGTTGTCAATCAGGAGGAGGATTCAGTCACACTTTGGTCCTTCCATTAAAAGCAGGCTACCAAACAGTTTTCGACAATTATCTCAAGAGTGTGAAATTTCATATACAACTATTATGGGCGACTGGGACAATATGACATCCTAGATATACCAGTAATATACAGAAGCAGACATTATAACCACTGGTTATAAAACCATTCATGAATGCCCATGAGAATTAGAGAAGGGACAACAAAATAGAAACAGACCCAGGGAACAACCAAGTCTCTAAATGACAGAAAGTCAATTAAGCCATTTGAATTTAGAAACAAAAATCTTTAGTAAGTAAGGGCCGAAGCGATTAGCCCCACAAAGACAAAGAAAAGTCTGTATGGTATCTTCGCAAATAACAGGATATGTATTCCTGTCAGCAAGTTTAATTTTGAAAGTAATCAGTAATAGCACGTTTAGCTTTAGACAGTAATAGTACGATTCAACATACATTACCCTCATTAATCCTCCCTTTGAATGCAGCTCGGCAAACTCTTTTTTGGCAATTATTTCAAAGGAACATACAACTGTAACACGTTACAGCCGCAACATCATCCTTCTGCAGCCGGATTTCAAATCATCATTTAAGAAACAAAATTGTGCGGGAGAATATTTGGTTCGCTTATATTTTTGGGTTAAAGTTAAGATATTCGTTTCTCCAGTCTGTACATTGCGCTACAAATAAATAAAAGTTTCCTGTCTGTGCGTTGTGCTACTAAGCGTGCTATTGAATTTTTGTGTGGATAGATATTCAAAGGAGCAGTTCTTTTTTATTTTACTATCAAAAATTCCATAGATGTTCCTAATTTGCTCACTTTTAATAGGACAAACAACAATTCGGTAAAATAACAGCATTCAAGTCTCGGTTGAACTCCAGTCCCACTTATATAATAACTGACACAGCTATATGCAAATTCCCATCAAACTTCGATTGGTCAAAAGTGGCACAGCCTAAACATTAAAGTCTGGAAAAACATGGATAGAATCAAACTTTTAATCAAAGAGTAGTTTATTAAAACGATAGCACTAATAGCAGATAAGCACGCAGTAACATATTTTGAGGGGGGACAACTTTGAAGAAGACCGAAAAAAGGTAAAATTACCGGAAGTGCAAAGGAGTGAAAATCATCCAAACACCGTGCTTTTGGGAGAGGGACAGGCCGAATCCTTTCTCTCAACGCCGCGCCTCGATAGTTACTGCAACCATATATGTACTTACTACGACCCCTGGCTTACTACAACATTACTATCTCCGTCAGTCAGTTCTACAGGGGTATATGCTACTATAACTAATACCCTGCACTTTTTAGTCATTATATGAGCGATTACTTAATTACTTAGTACTCACTTAGGTCCTCCTGAGCCATCTGGGGTGCATAGGGCATCGACGAAGCCTCGATAAACGTCACGTATTGGCGCTGCGGCAAGTACATCTTCCCACATGGGGTTGTAGTGATGTGTGAGCACTGCGTAGATCACGATCGTACGTGCGTCTGAGCGTGTTTCTCGGTCTTCCCCTCTGTCAACGGCCACGCGGCTGCCATTGTTGAACCTGGTTTGGGATTCTTGAGTCCTCCATCCGAAGGACGTGGCCAAGATAGTTCCATCTCTTCTTCTTAATCACTTCAGTAATAGGCAGCTGGTAAGTTCTGGTAAGTAATAGGCGGCTTCTGCGGACCTCAATGTTGCTGACTCTTTGACGCCAACCGATATTCAGCACGCGTCTCAAGCATATATTTTTGAAAGCTGCGAGTCTTTTCTTTGTCCCAACATCTAGTTTCCAGCACTCACTGGCATACAATAGCACGGACAAAACGTTGCTATTAAGAAGTCGCAGCTTTAGTGCCAGCGAATACTTTTTTGATTTCCATACTGGCTTAAGTTTGTTGTAAGCAGCGTTTGCCATGCCAATTCTTCTCTTGACCTCATTTTGCACCTCTCCTGTGTAATCGACCCAGCTTCCGAGGTACTTAAATTCATGGACTTGTTCAACTCTAACGATTTTTGTGCAGGAGCTCGACAGGCGAGCCTGAAGTTGCAAATGATTTAGTCTTGTCTATGTTGATGTTTAGGCCAACTTTCCGCTTTAACTCTCACTATATTAAGGAGCTCCTAGAGTCGCTGCTTTGTCATTTTCCAGAAGTGCCACATCATCTGCAAAGTCAAGGTCCGAGAGGATTTTATTTCCGACTGTTATTCCGAAGCCAGCTGCTTCTCTCAATACATAGTCCATTAAAATTACAAATAAAAAGAGTGATAAAACGCATCCCTGTCGCACTCCATGACAATGATATGAGCGATTAGTATTATATTATTAACAGCACCTCAGCCTAAACAAGACTTAATTTCCTTCTTTATTATGAACTCCTCTCCCTGTCCACATATCCCATCCTTCCTGACTGAGTAAATAAATCCTATATCACCTAATTTTAATCCTCCTACCCCTAAGATATGCGTTTCTGGGACTCCTAATAAGTCCAGTTGTCGATACGATAGCTATTTTTTAAAGTCGTATCCTTACAAGTTGCAATCATTAATCTCTTTAAATCATTGAAATTGTTTTGGCCTCAGGAAAAGCAACTGTCCCGGATACCAGTGCAGGACGGAGACTGACACATCTTCTCTAGTCAAAACCGAAATCGTTAAGACCCAACACCGTTCCTTTGAAAGAGGGACAGGCCGAATGCTTTGCAACCACATATGTACTTACTACAACCCATGGCAATACAATTCCATTTTTAAAGCTAGGGGAAATTAGATTCAATGGTGTTTTTTAAAGCCTTCTCTTAATCTGCCCTCGAAGACGTTGTTATTATTTCTAGAAAATCCAAAACATTGGAAGCCGAGTAGAATTATATATTTGGCACTTTAATAGGCTCTAAAAAAAACTAAAAGCTAAATCAAATTGAGGCAATTTGAAAATGATAGAATATTTGAAAAAGACGATATATATTGTAATGAAATAGAGTAATGAAATGAAACAGTAATGAAATACTATTATATAATGTAATGAAATGAAGTAATGAAACAAAATAGTAATGAAATACAATTATATATTGTATTGAAATAGTAATGTAATAATATTATATAATGTAATGAAATATCTATCGCTAGATATTTGATTCCACAAATCTGTCAAAAACAGAAACAATAAACTCTTGGCTTCAGTTTCATCAACTAAAATTCCGTTCTTCTAAGTAGCTTTAGACAAGCTCAATGTTCATGATTTTTGACGATTTTAGTCGCTTTAACAAATTGCCTAAACTGAAAAAAAAAAAAAAAAAAATCCGTATACCATTCACAAATGTTCTGTTGTTAAATTTCTGTTTACCTTGAGTTGCTTTGTATCTTTAAAAGAGAAATAAATATACCGGAATAAAATAACTCGACCTACCATGAAAGAGTTAACCGGATTATGTTTTTCTTGATTGTAAAGGACAAAGCTAGGAAGAATTCCTGGCTGAAGTACTTGCACTTTTTTACTTCTTTTCCCTCAACATTTATAAACGACAAAAATCAAATTGATTTACTACCCAAAGTATTTGTTCATCGCGTCAAGGAAGAGCGGTCATAAAACTTAGAAACACAATTACAGTATTAAAAAAAACTTACGCATTCACAGGGTCAAAACGGGTCAGGCCGTAATGTGGATAGGTTTCTGCGGCCCTAATGATCCTCTGGGTGTCATAGAGCAAAAATCCCGAGAAAAGGACAAGTCCACCATAGAGAGATAGTGAATACAATCCAGCACCCAATGCAGTTGTTGGGGGAAGGAACATACTCCCTATAATATAAGTAAGAATTATGTCAAAACCTCATAGTAAAAGCAATGAATTATTAATAATTCGATATAAAGGACAAGCAAAGTAGGAAAATGAAATATAAAGAAGAGAAAGAAAACAAAATGAAGAAAAAAACAGTGAACAATAGAAAAAAACATGGGAAAAAAGCATGAAATTGCTCAAACTTGAAAAAAAGCAGACTCGGACAGTCCCTGAAGTAGCAAGACCAGCTAGGCCGCGTCTTTTGTTTTGGCCGCGTCGTTTGCCTTCTTATGCGGGGCTCCCACGGCGTCAATAAAGTTAATAAAGCTGTCAACAAAAGTTAATAAACCATGTTCCTCGCATGAATTGGTTGACTTTATTGCTGTCGGAAAAAAGTTGAACTTTATTTAACTTTTTCAAGAAATTCCACAAAGTTCAATCAATAGCAGAAGACGTATGGAAAAGTTTTAAACCTACTCATCATGTTTAGTAGAGAACAGTAATTTTATTATTTTATTTCATCATCTGAAGCCTTAGAATTTGGCAGAGTTTGTTTTGTTTTACTCTGGCAAATACGGTAAAGGCCTCAAACACCAAAAATGCGCTGCAGAGCATTCGGATATCTTTTCGAGAAGAATTGAAACAAAAAGAGATAAAAATAACACTGAATGGCCCCCGTAAATTTAATACGGTTTCATTAACGCTTTATTGTTATATTTAATCCTAATAGCAGCAACCTTTGAATGCACGATCTGGAGCTCAGGGTTTCTGTTTTCTGTGCAAGTTTTAGTATGTTCTTCTCTTGCTTTCTTACAGACATACCATATCAACAAAAAACAATTTTGCTATCATTTCATAGCTGAGATTTAGTTCTATCCATCTACCGAATTAAAATTTTTGACATTCGGTTTACAGGGGTCTCTTAGACTGCAAACACGATGAAAGTTGGTTGAAAATCACAAGAAAAATTAAAATTTTCTTATTTTGATTAAGCAAGTTTGGATGCTTCTCTAAGAAAAAGTCTAAGTAGCATCATAATTTTGGCTTGGTGAATTGATAGATCTGAGACAAATGGATCCAATTACATGAGTTTATTGTCCTTTTGGTGTAAATCATAGGTGCAGGATTGTTACAAATATGCTTGTTTCGGAGGAAGCATACATCTTATGCTTAGCGTCGTGAACCGCGCACTAGTAGAATGACGGTCAATTATTTTGTAAGGGGTAGTTTGAGTCATCCAGAAGAATAGCCAAAAAATATATAGTGTTGTTACTGAGTGACAATCCTGAACGTAAAGAGAGTAACTCGCATTTACAATTCCGTCACAGATTTTCCGTTAGTGGAGAGAGAAGAGGTAACAAAATTAAAAGAGTGCAACTTCGGAAGGGGTTTATTCGATTGTAAATCGGAATTTCTTGTGCCCCTCTCAAGAGTCAAAAGTTATCAGAGGGCAGCTAGTCCCCCCCCCCTCCCCATCCCGAGGCCCTTTTTCCCCAAATGCATCCAGTCAACATTTTGAGTTTACTATTTTCTTCAAAATAGTTTAAAGATCAAATAACAAAACCTCCGGGTCAACATATCCCCGCAGAACCCGGGGCAAGTGTCATAAGCTATGCGCCGAGGGCATGTAAGGTTTATGTAAGAGATGGTCGTATAAACCTCAGAGATGGCTCGTTTGATTGAAATTGAAAGTTCTAGTTACCTTTCTAAGAGTCATCAAAAGTGATTGGAGGGTATCTCCAATAGGAAGAGAAAATTTTCCGGGTACAACTAACTAAGAGAATATCATCCGTGTTAGTTATGTATTTTTATAGATTTGATTATTTTATATCTGTCCTTTAAGTGTGACAGGTTTTCCTTAACAAAGCGGGAAGAACGTAAGCAGTTCTTCTTTTTTCTTGAGAAAGGGTAGATATTGGGGAATATTGCATATTTAAGAGCCCCAAGCACCCAATAGGTTGAAAAAAGTTTAAAATCGCGTTAAGGTGAAAAGTTCGAACGATTCCCCAGTTCTGTTTGGGATGGCGGTACCTACCTCTATCTTCATCATCTTAAGAATTACACATGACGCTGTACAGTCGGAAAATACAGATCCAGGGGGGGATGACAATCAAATTTACCTCGAAATCTATATTGTTGATCTACAATCTAATTAGAGTTAATTCCGTCACATGAGACTAAAAACACAATATGAAGTAACTCGAGACAATATAAAAATTACCACCACTGATATGTTAAATGATAAAATAACCTATAGATTTACTGGGGTAAGATTGGAAATCCATTGATAGAAATCAACTTTTCTTCCATAAAAAGATCATAATAAATATTTTGTTTCCCTACTTTATTTTTATAGTAGCTAAGCAAGTAGTATTAGCACCTTCCTTTCTTAAAAAGCAAAATCCGTGCATAAACTTCTTGCTTTACAGCTAAAGCAACGAGCCACCCACCCCCAATGACTAGCCCAAGCGCCCAACCCCCTACAGTTTTTGGCGAATTATATTTTAATCCATAAAAAATCTTGATATAGGTCTGGATCATCCCCCCCTCCCCCAATTAACATTTTAAATGTATGTACCAAATATTGGATCATAATAAGAAAGGAAATTTTGTAACTTCGCATTTAAACTTCAAATGATAAGACACTATTTTCTTACGAGAGATCGATTTTGTAAACGTTAGCGTAAAAGAAACACGGCCTATTCTCAGTTTTTTTTTTTTTTTTTTTTTTTTTTTTTTTTTTTTTCTTGGCAGTATTTGACATATGGTAAATTTCCTAGTTACGCGACAATTAACAATGCTCCTAAAAAATAAAGCCAAATTTCACTTACAAAAGATCCAAAATTAATAACTAAAAAAAAATTTCTAAATAATGCATCTAATTATGTATCAAAATTGTATATCTTACATATCTATCTAAATTTTACAGACACAAAACATATTTTCACTAAAATACTGATTCTCGGAAAAAAAAAACACAGTTCGGCTAGGCATGGCAGCAAAAACTGGCATGATAACAAACTAGGAGACCAGTTCTTATGAAAAAAACAGCAAAGAACAAACAAGAAATAATGTAAACAAAACAACTAAACAAAAGATGATAATTTCCAGCCATTAAATAACGAAGAGATATTCCGGCAAAAACCTTCGCTAAGCCATCTTCAATGTTAAAAAGATATATATATATATATATATATATATTATATATATATATATATATATATATATATATATATATATATATATATATATATATATATATATATATATATATTATATATATATATATATATATATATATATATATATATATATATATATATATATATATATATATATATATATATATATATATATATATATATGCTGAAAAAACTTAACATTTGGAAGTAAATTTATCTAAAGCAAAAGTGACTGAGAACGAGGTCTTTTCATTTGTGTTCAGGCTCTTTTTTTGCTTGCTTTGCATATGTTATTCCCAAAACATCTGCTTTGTTTTCTTTATTAGCTGGCTGGAAATAGTTTAGCACCAGTTCTGTCCGTTTAGCGAGATTGATAGAAATCGGTGATTCACTTCAAGATTTGAAGTTTTTTTCAAGTGTTCAGGATTTGAATTTGTCAAGAATATTAGCATACTTAAAGTAAAAACTACAAGTCACCAGCTTCTAAAGTAACCAAGATATATGAACACTGCATCCTCTGACTCTTCTGACCTCCAGACCAAAAACTTTGGAGGGTACACCGCGTTTAAATCTTTGAAACATATTGATATGAATCTGGATAGCCCCCTTGCTGTTTATGCCCTCCTGTGCTAAACACCCTGAAATAATTAATTGGTAAAAAAAATAAATAGGATCCAAGATTATTAGTAAAATCAACATAAAAAAATGAAGAAGCCAAAGACTTACCAAGGGAAGCTGCAAAGACAACACCCAGCCCTATAGCCAGAGGACCACCCATTGTAAGAAATTTTTCGTTAGGAGCACAAACAGCCACTGTGGTCAAACCTCCAACGACTCCTGCAGTATAACTAATAAAAACAGATTATTAATTTAGTTTATTCTTGTGACGGTAAAAAAAAATATAAAAAAAGTGGGCTTAAATCACAAAGTATAAACAAAAAAATTATATAATTCGGAAATGTCTAAACCTAATACAAAGTCTAGACTGAAATCACAATTTCAACTACTTTCATAATTTTCAACCGTTAATTCGTAGTTTAAGAACAAGAAAAATTAAGGGGGGGAAGCACAGAGAGGTCTTAGTTAACTCAAAACTGAAGCTTGAATAAAGGCTCATGTCTTGAAAATAAACTATAATCGATTATTGAAAAAAGGATATTATTATAAAATACAATGTTTTTGGAAACTGAAATAACTGAAACTTTGATGCGGAAAAAAAATAGAGCCCACACATATTTTCTGATAAGTGAAATTACTTGGTAACATCAAGAATCACAATTTTAATTAACTTCTAACGTACATTTTGAAGAGTTTTCTTTTTTATAAAAAGTATCCATGGACACTTATGTGCAAAAGAGCCTGTATACAATAGAGGCTTCAAATTTTGCAGTTAACGCGCATATTTCAAGTTAATACCTAAGATTCATAAGTCACCAATCCAACGTAGCTTGTCAAGCTTGAACCAAACGCAAAGTTTGAAAGAGGTTATATGCAGCAATTACGAAATTAAAGTGTCAGACAAGTACATAGCCTTCAACTAAGGCAATTTCTCTAGACGCTTGATAAGTTTCATGTTAGCCTATAAGAAAATGGAGACTATGATAAAAACGTGGAACAAAATAATTATTATAATAAATAATAGCGTTCCTGCTGCTGTGATATTGTTTAATTTTTCACGAATATGGGACTAGCCTTTACGTAGGAAAATTAGTTCCAATTAGCTAAAAATTTGTGCTACCGCTGCAAAATAGCAGAAATCGCATCTTTGCAACTAGATATCTTTTTTCATCAGGCTTTACTGTTGTAAATTGTAAACCTACCAATTCAATGGAGTAAACACAAATCCCAGTAATTCTAATGTAAGAGGCTGGAACTCCGGTTCTTAATACACATTAACGTCCATTCACAATGGGAGTTTTTTTACTAAAACTAAGATATAGCTAGCGCTCATTTAAACCAATCAGGTTTTTCATAGAATTTTCTAGTTCGTCAAAAAATCTACAAAACTTTTGATTGGCTTAAATTAGCGCTAGGTAAATCTCGGCATTAGTAAAGTTATTGTGAATGCGGCATTAGGTATGCAGCATATGTAAATATCATCTACATCTTTGCAATTCCTGTAAACCTCCCTAAGCAAGATATATCCTATTTTATTTGGATTTTAAAATCATTATGCAGGGCAATCATACTTAAAGACTCTACTTGGCTCCTAATTAAAGGAGAGGAGCCGTCTCTTGGATTGAAACTGACTACTCCTAAATAGTACCCCACCCAATTGAAAAAACAAAACAAATAAATGATCAAAGAGGTTGTTAAAAACCAGTAAAAAACTAAAAACTTACTAAAAAAAAAAACTTACTAAAAACAATCAACTTACTAAAAATCACATACTAAAAGATACGGTCAAAAAGCTTCGAGAGTAGCGAAAGGGTGAAAGAGGGTATATGTATATGTATAGAGGGTATAGGGTATGAGGTAGAGGGTATGTATATAGAGTATAAGTATGAAATTTGAGCGTCAGAGAAGTATATAACAATCAGCATTCTACAAACTATGGCAATTTTGATGGATGCTGACAAGTTCGCTTTTTTATAAAAGAAAATTGGGACTATAAAGAAAAAATTGAAAAAAAATTAATAATTATAAATAATATTACCGCTGCTCCTATATCATGAAACTAGCCTTTTTGCTCATAAAATCATTCCAATTAGCTAAGAACGTGTGTTACTATTGGAATATAGTATCAGTCCCACATTACAACATGGCATGCGTTTTATATAATAATTGGTTATGTCTATCCGATAAGTTTGAATAACATATATCCCATTTTCTTTAGCTTTTATTAAATTATTATGCAGGTTAAATGCTCTATTCATCCCCCGGGTTGGTGAGAAGAAAGGAGCGGTCTTTTGGAGGAAATACTGATACTACTTTTAAATAAGACACCAGTCATAAGAAACAAAAACTAATGAGTTTTTAACAAAGTTTTCACAGGAAATGGTCAAAGAATATTAACAGCTAACCCGAGATACGGGCGAAAAGCCCTGGACTACTACTACTACTAACTCACTGCAGCACCCAGCCACCTGAGGTCAACTCAGACCATGCTCCTCCTCTATCCCAATCTATTCAAAACCTCCCTCTTTGCACCTCCCACGAAGTTCCAATTTCCTTTAAACCTTTCCTTGCGACATCCTTTCACTCCATTTGGGAACGACCTGCTTTTCGTTTGGTCCAAGATGATTGGCCGATGGCTGATTATTACATTGGTTCCAACAACTTTTTAAGCTTGAAACTTACAAAGTTGCATACTTAGTATACAGCTTAGTATGCTACAAAAAAAAAATTTACAAAACACATCAAAATTTTTTTATATGCATTTTTGTCACTTTTCTACGAGCCGGAGAAATATTTCCGGGAGGGGGCGGTCAAACTCCCACTGGATACGGCCTTGAAAATACCTGACCGTTGCCGTGACGTGCCATACATCCCTCTTTACAGTGGTAAGTTGAGAAACACTGGAAAGGGTATTTCAACCTGTAAAATCAGTCGCTTGGTTTAAAAAATAAAAAATAAGTTGGTTGCTTTAAAAACAAAAACTGAATAAAAATGAACATTCTTGTTGGCCCCTTTTTGAATTTTAGCATAAATTAGTAAAACTGCCCCTTTTTTCATCCTATTTTTACAATAATGAAAATATTCTTTTTTGAGGAAAACAAAATCAAATAAACTAAAAAGAAAATATGGTGGGGCTTTTGTAAACCCTCCAATGGTATTGGACAAAATTTCAAAAGTGACTTCCTGTCACAAAGACGGCTTTTTAGGATTCAGCATGCAAAAATTTTGTCCTTTGATCATAACAAACTGACTTAAAATCGACACTCGTTATTAGCTAGATGTATTCATACGTTTTAAACTATCTTACCTAAAAAATGAAGCCTCCGTTTAAGAAAAATAAAGCCTCCAATTAAATATTCTTTGAATATATTTGAAGAGCTTCCAAATAGTTTTTTTTTTTTTTTTAAGGAGGCTAAAAAGTCTTAAAAATAGAATCAGTCTCCCAGCACGGTTGGTAAAATTTAGTTTAAACTGAGGTTTTTTTCTAACTCCACTTGTGCCACTCACTCCACTTGTAAAAATTAAATTTTATTAATAAAATCTAATTTGTACTAGTAGTACTAATAGTACTAGCTTTTTTTTCTATGAAGCTATTACTTATTTTTTGCCCCACCCTTCCCCACACTCACTATTCTCAACGAAATCAGCATACCAAGTTCCTTCATTCTAATTCTATAGTAACAGAACGCCATCTACATTTTCAATACTTTTCTATTGTAGATTTTAAGAACATATGAAATGACATCATCTTTACACAATCCTAAAAAGGGCTTATCCCAGATTTCCCTCTCAATCAATCGGACTATCTGTCTTGGCTTTTTCTACAATTAGCTATGTCTTGATGCCTACTGTAAAAAACTTGATTTTAATTACATTTTTGAAGCCAAGTTTGCAGAACGCTAATAAGGTAAAACGTTATATAAAATAGCGTACAGAATTTGAGGTTTCTGAATTAATTTTGTGCTTACTCTAATCCGCTTGCTCAAAATAATGCAGTGACTTTAAAAGCTAATATCAAAGATCTATCTGACTTATTGCTATTTTGTTCCTTATATTGTTATTATTTTTTCATTATAAATATCAGAGTCGACACAGAGTCACGACACACAGTGTCGACGACACAGAGACGACAGAGACGACACAGAGACGACACAGAGTCACGACACACAGTGTCGACGACAATGAAATTAGATAACATCTAATCGACTTGGTATATTTAAATAGAAAGAAAGTTAATATCAATTAGTGACCTAGTTTTGTAACTTAACCTAGTTTTGTTTGAAGCTGTACATGATAGGCATGGTTGCCACCCACAGTAAAATTCTACTAAATTTAGTCAAAACGGACCCGAGGTAAATTTAGTAACTTGAGGTCAAATTTAGTAAATTTTCGAAAATTTTGCAAATTGTTTAGTAAATATACCTGAAATATGAAAAAAAAGTCTAATTATGAAGGTTTTGAATATAATAATGAGTGCATTCCGTGCACAAGGGTGCTTGAACAGTTTTTGCTCAATAGAAACTGGACAAAAAGGATGTGCCATAACCACTGGTGTGGAAAGTTTTCAGGGGGAGGGGAGAAAAAACTGACCAATGAAGTTGTTTGTGTTTGTTCTAACGGGTGAACAGAAACCGCAAACTATTGAGTCCTCCAAAAAAATTTTGACTGCTTTTTCCAAACGGTTGATTACTCCCAACGCCCAACGCAAAAGTAGGTAAAACACACACCAGGCATGTTGTAGCGATATGCTTGGAAAAATAACTCAAACATAGATAATCAAGCTAGCCTATATGACCTCAAAGTCTTTAACCATATAAGTGATATTTTCACAGTAAGTAGCGTCGTAATTGATAACAAACACGTATATTTTGAACGAAATATCAGTCTTTAGTTTGGTCGAAATGCAATGCTGACGGCAGAGCAGAACTGAAGGTATTATCTGTGAAATACAAAAGTGCCACATTTTATGGATGTGAATGAACCTGAAATTTAAAAACTTTTCTTTTTTTGGCTCACGAAAGGGCAAAAAACGTGAAAAGGGGCAGATAATGTGATGGAACCGATCAAAGCATTTTAGCCCGATTTTGAGCCAACTTTTGCGTATAACCTGCCTAAATAAGAAGGTTTATTGTTTTTGCAGAGGATCAAAGTTGCTTTTGTCGATATCCATGGACCCATCAAACCAGCAATATGGGAAGGTTTTATGCTTTTTCACGTGATCCCAGAAACCACTAAACCTGAGGAAATAAGAAGGTTCTTTGTTTTTGGAAAATAGGGACGGACCCTATCTTTTCTGAGATACTAATCGTAGTATAGGCCCAGATCATGTTAAAAAGCAACAAATATTCATAATTGTGCAAGTTCAGTAGTTTCATTGATTCTCCTGAAAAAATACCGAACTGTCACTTTGATGCAGCTTTGATGGTTCAATGAATCCTCTTCAAATAGTAAACCTTCATATTTCTGAAGGTTAAATGGAAAAATCTTGTCCCTAATTGTCCTGTGGATGAATAGAAAGAAACGTCTTTCACACAACACAACAGATAAAACCAAACCCATCACTTCTGCCATGTTAAGACTGCTCACTTCTGATAAAGAATCAGTTAGATACAGCAGAATCATAAAATGACCCCATTAGGAAAAAAGGAGTTAGGAGTGTTCAGTTTTTGAAAGTCTCTCTCACTCGAGCCTGACTTCATTGTGCTCTGCTGTATGGCTCAAATTCTCGGAAAAATAGGAAAAGTTCCTGTCAGGCGGCACTCAGACGGACGACGTAAGCGACGTAACTAGTGCATATGCGGTCCTTACGTCGAAAGTTAAAATTTCTCAACTTTTGACTTAAGATAGCTTACGGTGAACCAATAGGGAAGCAGTTTTTTGGCAAAACCTTCAAAACTTGAACATAGTCTGTTAACTGGAAACGAAGGCAGCTTTAACTGAGCTTGTGCATGAAAAACTACCACTATATGAGCCCTCATATCCTTGGCATAAATGATAAAATTGTGGATTAAGACATGTGGAGGAGCATAGCTGATGGCGTGGTTGCTTCTTTTCACAGAATCTAGTTACATATTCTCTATTTAGTTTATTTATGGCCTCACTTGGATAAAAGTTTTCGGCCAAAGCTCAATTTTGATTCCAATCGCGAGTGGCTTCGTATAGAACTGGCAAGAACTGCGTCTCTTACCGTCTGCCGCCTCTCTAGAAGTTGATCCCAACTTTCTAAAGAGCACCGCCTCGAACCAATTAGAAGTGGATCCACAACTTTCAAGGGTAAAGAAATATTCCACTTCCCGTAATTCCAAAAATTTAAAAAATTGTCAGCCTATGACAGCGAGTTCTGTAGTTTTTTATAATAAAAAAAAAATTTAAAAAATCGCGTGACAGGCGACGGCAGTAGGTTTTATTTCGAGGAAAACAAAGAAAAGAGAACCAGACAGAGAAAAGAGAAGAAAAAAAAGAAGAGAAGCGAGAAGAGAAAAGGGAATAAAGATTGTGAAACTCTTATTGATAATCCTTCTATAGTAAAAATCGATGCTTGACGGTGCGCGTGCGGCGCTAGTCACGCGCGCAAAAATTTTTTGGGCATTTAGTAAAAACAGATGATATTTAATAAATTTTTCTTCTCAAATTTAGTAAATTCTTCCAGGCCATGGTGGCAACACTGATGATAGGTCTTTCTTTTTTCTTCTTTTGTTCATTAGTTTCAGAACTATGATACAGTGAAGGATTTGGAAATGAAATCCTTGATGTTTGATTAAATTATTTGAGCAAGACTTTGAACTTGTGTTAGGTTTTGGCTGAAAGAACAAAATTATCTATGAACAAATTTTATTTGACAGGGTTTAATATCTTTAGCTAAACAGAATCTTGAACCTCATCAACTTAAAAAGTGATATGAGCTCCACCTTGAAATATTTACCATGATTATTTGAAATATGTTCCATTGTACATTTAAATCCTGCACATAAAGTCCAAAACGTTGTCGAGTGAACCCATTTATAAGCCAGTGTTTGACAGGTTGGTATGGTAATTCATCTGTGAGAAATTTTTCGGGAGGGCGACTTTCAGACCAAATTTCTTTACGTCGTGGAGTAAAACAAGGGTCAGTTCTTACCCCGTCATATTTAATAACGCAATTAGAACAGCCACAGGGTACCTATCCCCATATGTGATTGACGGTATCAACATTAGCCACTTGTTGTATGCTGATGAAATTTTGTTATTTTCGGACAATTTAATATCATTACCGAAACCAATTAACATATTACATTCGCATCTGCGGGAGATAGGATTAGAAATTGAACCTACTAAAACAGAATTCCTAGCGGCAAACAATAACAGTGATTTCCAGCATCATTCAATTAGGGTGGGATCACTTAATATTTCTAATAATGATTCCATTAAATACCTTCGCTTTCCTTTTGGCCCGACAATTAAAGCTACGCGGGAGTTGGTATTATCGTCCGTACTGGGAAAACTTATGGCCTGCTAGTCAGGGTGAAAGGTCATTTTGATAAGACAAAAAAAAAAAAAAAAAAAAAAAAAAAAAACACTTGCTACAATTTATAATTCCATGTTTGCACCTCATGTATTTTTCATTGTTCCACTTTTGAAGTTTTTAAGTAAAAGTGATAAAAAGCGTATCCGCGTGTATTTTTTCCAGTTTTGTAAATATTTTCTTGGAATTCCACCATCGTTCAATAATAGGTATATTATACGAAAATTCGGAATATTTTATATTACTGTTAAAATGGATCAACAGTATGACCGATTTCTTAGACGATCTAGGGAAAATAGAATAAAATTCCCCCTTAATTGCCTCGTTTAATGGAAAAATAGTTTTGTCGCCATTGCCTTTAACAAAACAGCTATTTATGCGTTACGTATTATGAGTGTTTATGCGTTACGTTTTATGAGTGTTTTTAGTGTTATACACTAATGAGCTTTCATAAGCTATTTATTATATATTAATGAGTTATTGAGTATTATGAGCTACTTATTGTCGTCCTTTTCGTTAGAAGTGTAATTTTGTATTTTTTAGTTTTCTTTTCATTTATTTCCTATGCTCTTCTCTGTACATCCATGTATGTAAAGAGGGCATAAATTGCAAGCCTTGCTAATCCATCAAATAGCTTTACTTAATCGACTTAATAGCTTTAATTGGAAATAAAATTATCTTTAGAATCCAGAAGTTCTTGCAGTTTCATCAATTACGTAAGAACGCTGAGCTTCTTACGTATTAAATTACAGCTGAGCAATATATCGTGAGCACACAGAATATCGTATTGGATCAGAGACCCAAAATCTAAACGGAAGATTTTGACTTTGTTTTACATCACCATCATCATTTAAGGTTACCGTAAAAGAATAAGATAAGCGCAATAGCCTATAACGGTATTTCAGAAACCTTCCTAGTCTTCCGGTTGTTTTGTGCATAATTAGACCAGTTTTGCTGTTGTTTGTACAGAAAAAAATGGAATAAAAAATAAAAAAAACATCTAGCTGATCTAATTGAAGATATCCCAAACTCCCTAGATAAAAAAAAGATTTTTACATTTTATTACCATTTCTTGGAACTAGAATTGGCTAGAATTAGTTTTAACATAAGTAAAATATGAGGTCATATGAGGCTTATGAGCGCAAAACTTCATTACAAGAAAAGAGGCAGAATCCTAAAGCACTGAGCCAAAGATTTAACTTGTTCGATTTTATCCAATTCTGGTCTTGGAGTTTCTAAGTCAAAATCAAGTATGTCTGTATTCAATCTAAAGGCTGCAACTAATTTAAAAAGCTTTCTCTTTTCAATTTTATATATTCTCAATACAAGAGCAATAGACATAAAGGGACAAAACAGAGGTTTTGTTTCATCAGTAACATCATTCCAAATGTTTGGGATTTTAACATGTGTACCTCCATACAGTAGGGGGATGCAATGCGATTTCTCTTGTTTTAATCGTTCTTAACTTTTTTCAATGCATTATTTTAATTCCTAATAATAAAAAAAAAAAAACAAGCAATATATCCAGCTTCAAATCTGAGATTTGATCCAGTAATGACCCCTTGTCAGTGATGAAGAAAGATTATAAGTTTTTTTCAGTGTTGGCCATCTACTTGAACCCTATTCTCAAGAGAATTAATTACTTGCGGCCATATTTCTGATTCTTTCACATAAAGTTTGAAGACTGGTAAAGCCTAATTATTCAGCAGGGTAAAAGACAAGCGGAATATGAGGCACTCAGGACGTCTATGAGAATGTGGAAAATATTATACAAATATAAACCATAAAATTAAAATATTAATTCACCCATTGGCAATCTTTTCTTCACATTTTTTCATCAAAGCATTTAGTCACTACTTACATTGCAATTAAGCGGAAGAATCTAGTTGAGTATTTTGATTTGGGCCTAAATAACGACACACTCACACTTACTGAGACTTTCAGGGATCAGTGACACTTAAAATTCTAAGCCAAAATTATCAATTAAAAATTAAAGCCGCACGAAGCAAAAGACGAAGCAGAAAATTACCAAGCAGCACGAAGCAGAAGAGGACCTCCAAGAAGGGTGAGGGGAGCAAAAACTGCACCAATAGTTGAGCTGTGTAAGATCCACGCCAACTGTTTTTTACCCAATCCTTCTTCGTAGGGAAGACTTTGTACAATCATACCTGTTCCGATCATCAAGGCCATTGAGCCAAGCATTGACTGAAAGAGAATTTCATGCATTAAAGAAACAATTATAAAACTATACAAAATAATCAAACCACTTTTACTATAAAAAAAAATGATTAAAGATATCACGTCATACAAGAATCAAACCTTTTCAATTCAGGGTAAACGGTTAACTGACGTTTGACATTTATAAATGGAAAAAAAAACATTATAAAAGATTTAAAACAAAATGATTTGCAAAAATAAAATATATAATAATGATTTAAAGCCGTTTTCAATTAGAAATTTCTAGTTGCTTTTGAAGTTGCTCATCGTATTTGCTGGCAAAAAAATTTCTAACGAAATTATACAACAGATAAACATTCGCATCTTAATAAAATAAAAAGAAAACATAAATGAAAGATGATCGTAGAGGTAGCTAACCATGTAGCTTTCTCCAAAATCTGTCACAATCTGGTAGCTAACCGTCGCTATCTGTCAAGCACTGTTGCTCTCCCCCACACCCTCTATATTGCACCCTTTTGCAAAATTTTTACACACGCTAATAAATTGAAAATCCACTCCACTTTCCCTCGTTTTGCAAAATATTTGCTGAGATATCCAATTTGGACACGCAGTTCAAAACTTATTAATTGGATTCATATAGCAGACCCCACTACGGCTGTTGCTAAACTTACAGAAAAACACAGCCAAAAGATTCCAAACTAAGCTTGGAAACAACGCCTTTTACACTAGTTATATCCACACCAGTAATTTTACACCTTTTATACCAGTTATATCTAGTTATAGCTCTTCTTCTTCAGCTTTGTTACAAGTTTCCGTGCTCTTATTTTTTTTTTCTTTTATTAAATTGTCTTTTGTCGGAGAAAGTATAATGCTCTATTTTTTTTATTTTTTTGTAATGCTCCATCATTTTTGTCATATGAAGCAGGATTTTCAATAAATAGTAATAAACACCAAGGTTTTAAAGAGACGAGGCGTTGGGTACTGAAAGAAATAGCTGAAATCTGACCGTCCAAAACCAGGATGTGTTATGTTTAGTGACCGTTTAGTGACCTAATGGGCTAACTACAACACTAGCTTTAACTTCCACACAAGCTTGATCAAGGACCGGCTACAACTTCTTGAAAATGTTCTGATAGTAAGAATTTTTGGTAAAAAGAAGGAATTTGTTGAATTCACTATTTACTGAAAATTTAAAAAGGCAAAGATTGAACCCCTGACACATCATTTATGCTTTTCCTTGCTTTTTTAAGGCGTTTTAGAAGAGTAGGATGTTTGGAAAAAAAAAATATACCAGCTGGAACAAACATCATCACTCATAATCCATACGAAAGGTAAATATCTAAGAAATACAAATAAAATACTAGTTCAATAGCAACAAATTTTGTTTAATTCTTCTATCTAAATTCAAATAAATTTGGCAATAAACCAGAGAATGGACTATTCGTCATCCAACACCTATCAGCCTGACCTAGTAAAAGGCACATAAAAGAAAATAGAACCCAGGTGCACAATGTCGTATCCAGGATTTTTGTTCAGTGGGAGGAGGGTAAAAAAAATCTGTTTATATGCATTTTTGTTACTTTTTGACAGGTCACACAAAATTTTCGAAGGGGGGGGGGGGGGGTGAAACCTGATACCTCCCCCCTCCTGGATACGGCCTTGTCAGTACATAATTTTAGTGTAATTCAAAAAGAAGTTTGGGAAAGAATGTCCTTACCACCCATGTGTTAGAAAGCATAAAGTTCATAACCATCCTTGATCGAAAAAACGCGGCGGCACTGGCTGCAGTTAAAGCGATAGATCCTCCAAAATACATATACGTTGATCGAACCCTTTCCTTGACATAGTCTGGCCATACCCTGAAAAAGAAAAAAAGTGAGTGAAAAATTACCTCTAAAGGAGAACCGATACAAACCTAGAAGGAACTTTTAGTTCAATAAACGCCTAGGTATAAGAAGAGGTTAGTTATCCCTGAAATAAACTAATAACTCAAGAAACAAACCACGGCTCAATTACGTCAACAAATGTTCTTTTCTAAAAAAAAAAATCGGAATAAACCTCAGTTTTTTCAATTCTCTACGATCTTCGTACCATTTTCCAAATTTGGCGCTCAAAACCTAACAAACAAAATGGCTCAAAACTTTCACATTAGCTTTGACCACTGAGAAACATCATCAAGTATATTAATTATCTCAGGATCTTTAGATTCATGGGCCAAAAATTGATTTGGTTGAAAGAAATGGCACAATCTGTTTCTTATATCACTCTACTTAGGGGAGAAGATATAAGTCCACTTTTAAAATCAAGTCTAACTATTTCACCTGGCTTAGCCCACCAAAAATTGGTTTTGTAACCTTAGAAGTCAAAGTGTTAAATAGTATCGGACTTAAAACAGAACCTTGTTGGAGTCCTCCCTTTAGTTTAACTGGTGCACTAAGTCTTTCAAGTCCAAGTTTCACTCTTATATAGCTATTGGAGTACCAGTATGATAACATAGCTACTATATGGGCGTTAACACCGGCCTCCAGCAGGGTCTGGTAAACAGCAGACTGGATTACTGAGTCAAAAGCAGCAGAAATATCGACACTACATATATAGACAGATAAATCAAGTGATTCGGTCTTGGCAAGGATACACTTTTGAAGTCTGTGGGCGGAAGCACAGGTGAGGTGTTTTTGGAACCCAAACTGTCTACAATCTATCAGGCACTTCGATATAACTTCGCTAAGAACCAATCTTTCCAACACTTTGCTCAACGTACTTGAAACAGTAATCGGCCAGTAACTTCCACACTCATTTGCGTTTCTTCCTTTCTTTAGAATGTTTTTAACGATCTCGATACAAAACGAGTTGGGGACGGTGGCACTATCAATACACATCTGAAAAAGTAGTTACAGATGTTGAAGCAAAAGCGGAGAACCATTACGAAGACGACTACCATTGACGCCATCAAAACCGGAAGCGTTATTACCTTTCAACTGGCGAACAGCCCTCAAAACGCCACTCTTAGATACCACAAAATAATTTCTCTTCTTCAAATGCGGATCAAGACGCGATTTAAGCGATTCATCATGTTCCTTTTCCAAAGGAATATCTTTTGACCCGAAAACCTTCGAATAATGTTTTAACCACTGCTCCTCAGGTATCGTGGCAAAAGGCTTTGGCTGTATTTTGAAACCTTTGAACTTTTTCGACATTTTTCGAGGGTCACGCATTGCCTCTTCCAAAACAGTTTCTGCTTCCTTCACTTTCAGCTCATCCACAAATTCTTTGTAATCTCTTTGTGTTTTACGAAAGAGATTGAAGATCAAACCAGCCCTCGGCTTGCCAGATCCACGCCACACAGAATACCACATCTTAGAACTCTTATTCGCATGATTCACATAAGGATGGTCACTCCATCCCTTTTTCCTTGTACCTTTCCTAATAAGTGCACTAGGTACAGCTACAGACTCAGCAACTTTTAGCGCGTGATTTCAGCACAGTATGTATTGAGTGCAATCGTATCACCACAACCATACACAAGGAGCTGGAACGGGATTTTTATTTTGTACAGAATTTCATCACACGTCGACTACTACAAACTGAGGTTAACCTTTTTCCACTGGCGTCTTTTTGTGTAAACTGGACTTTTTGATTTCACAGCACGACCAAAAGGAACATGAAACTTGAGACCAAGATAATCACTTGTGGCATGTTCAGAATCCACATGGATAGGCGAGGGAATGGTGAAGTTGGAAAAGACGTGATCAATATTGCTTGTGATTCCCGAATTGTGAATCAGCGTTAAGTTTTGATCATTAATGTAAGGGGGACAGTCACTTGGAATACATGCCATAAGAACGTCTTGTAACTTCCCTCTCGAGAAAGGATCACACTGGAAATCACCGTAGACTAAAAACCGTGAATTTCCCAGCTTACAGAGTAGCCTTCCAAGTGGAGCGCAAGCCTCAGCATAGCGTTTTTCACTACGATCCGTGTTCATGTTAGCTGGTAGGTAGACATTGACTAGCGTGAAAGCACTGGGACCTGGGAACTCGACTGCTATATAGAAATCGCACGACTCAAGTTTGCGACATTCGATATTTTTCATCAACGAATATCACAAGTCCGCCATTAGGGCGACTCCTGGCGCTGGAATGCTTTGCCTCGTGATTATGCGCAGGTTTATTCGGAATCGACTGAAATAGTCCAAAGTTATCGGTAGTTAACAGGTGTCCTTGGACGCAAACAACATTATATGCGAGGCACAGGCTCTTGACGTAGTCCAATCTGGCAGCATTATGGCCGTAAACATTTCGGCAAAATATGGACAGTTCATTCATTTTCTTATCGGAGGATAAGCTTTCTGCATTGCTCGTCGGACAGCTGGACACTGTAAACTAAAGCTAAGATGGGTATTGTTAGGCTTGACGCACAGAGCCTACTTCACTGTTTGGGATCACCAAAGGTAAGTTTGATTGTCTCAGATTGTTCATATCGTTTTACACTGACTAGTTTGGGGTTAACAGAGAGGATATCATCTTATGTTGTGGCAAGGGGCACAAACTTGGCGATCGCAAAAAACTTTTCCTCGTGAAAAGAAGCACTTATATCAGGAAAGGATTTGAGGGAGTTGGTGAGTGTAGCTGCCGACTTGGGAAAGTTCATGTAAGCAACTAGACCGGACTTAGTCTGTTGGATATGATCAACGCCTCCGTCACTAGCGTGTCTTTCGATAAATTGCTTCTGCTTAGAACAGGAGTTTAATTCCGAGGTAGGTACATTGGCAATGAAAATCCGGTATAAAGATTTTGCCGGTTGTGGTAGAGGGGGCCAAACGTTCTGAGACGGAAGCACAGATTTACACTGTTTCATAACGTTGTCAATCTTATCTGTGCATTCGTTAACTTTCATACACAAAGTTGTAAAAGTGTCTTGTGGAATTTTCGGTATTTCGGATAATTTCCAGACGGTGAAGCGCGTCTTAAAATCAGGGAGAGAGCTCAATAATTTCACAGTATCATACATGTCACATACTAGCGTTTCTCTCGAAGCTTGACTACGTCTTTCTTTCACATACTGTTCACTTAAACTATCTGCTATCTCGTTCAGTTTTTCGCGGCCTTCAAGTATAGACTCCCTCGTAAAAAACTTTACCGCTGTAGTCACTGTTGCATCTTTCGTTACAGCATCTTGATATCGCAACGCCGTTTCTATAAAGTTCAATACTGGCGCATAAACATAACTGTAGCAGTCATGGTTACGTCACTGCCGTATCTATTCCGTAATCAGTCCGTTAGCAAGCACAAGTTGTTATCCGTAGGGCAGGTTAATAATTATCCAAGAGTGTCTTATTTGAAGTGCACACGCCGAGCGTTTTTTATTTCTGAAAATACTACAGAGCAGGGGAAGCGACGATTCCCGTTCACCTAACCCCAACAATTTAAGGGAGGTCCCTCCCGGCCGGTAAACCGGCTCTTGCGATGGGTAACCGTCCCTCTTCTGCCGCTTAGTAGGAAAATCACCCTCTCTTTTTTTCAGCTTTTTCGTCTCAAATTTGGGCACACCGAAAAATATAGCACAGATGATGTTGTATCGGCAACACTGCGTAGATAGCCAGTTACTGATAGCGTCGCAATGATAATTCAAATCCTATGGGAATTGAAGATTACAAGTCGATTTACAGGAAAAGAGAGATAATTCACAGGTAAAATACATTTGAAAAGACACTTTAAGAGTTTATTAATCACTTGTAATAAACAGAAGCTAGGAATAATGTCTTTGTCTCACATTCATTTGTTTACTAATATAAACTTGAGTCACAGGGGGGAGGGCATCAGGATTTCAGGTACGTATAGGCAGGGCACATAGCATCACAAAAACAAATGTGCCGAGATCGAGGAGTGTAAAGCTGAAAGATAAAAGCAGATTCTGAAAGAAAAAAACAAAAACTCTGAAAGACAAGCAAATATTCAAAAAACACGACAGAAAATTAGTTGTTTTTAAATGAAGAGCCTGAGCATTTTAGTTTACTTTTCTACTCGAAAAGTTACTCAACTGGAGTGGTGTTACTGGTTTTCTCTCTGAGTACAGCTTCCTCTATTTTACAAGCTACATTGTAATAGTAAAAAGCTTGCATTTCAAAGAATTAAAAGTAAGTAACTTACATTATCAAATTTGTCTTCTTGTTTTAAGAATGCTTTTGTAAAAAACTGTAAGTCTGTGTTATAATAATACAGTGTGGCAATCTCAAATTGGCTGCAGTAATTCAAAAAACGCTATGTGACTTTTTGTGAACGTTACAGCTCATTCTCTCGGGGCTAACAAATCCTTTCAGTTGGTTCAACCTGTTGTCTTCTGTGTTATTTGATTTTCAAAATACTCAGAACTATTTTTTTTCTCTTTTTTTGTCGAAATGCATTATTTCCTTTTTTTTCTTATGTATTTTTTTTTCAGGTGATTTCATACGATTCTAAAAACAATCTTTATTCATCTTGTATTCTTAGAATCATATCAGGAATATGTTTCAAGATAAAAGCGACGTTGCGAAAGGGTTTCTTTAAATGCTTCCTATTTCTTTAGCTGTTGGAAGTAATTAAATGGCTATTGTGGAAGAAAAAAACTAATGACAAATCAAAAACTTGGCTGACAAGGGTAGGTCTATCCACTCAAAGTGCCAAATTAAACGAACATATGCTTTTTACCTGACTAGCAACTATTAAAAAAGACTCGTTCCTTAAATAAACCATCCCCTTGAAAGGATTTGATCCCCCGCCACCCCTTCTCCTCATAAAACAAATCAATAATATGCATGAGATACAGTTGTTACAAATGATCAATTAGAAAAGTATTTTTCATTTCACCCTTCTCTAGTAGCCTGAATACACAGCTGCAAAAAATATATTTCTTCCCTAAGGAATAATCATATCTATATCAATTCAAAAAAGCTTACATATCCATTCAGAAAAAGTTTTATCCATATCCAGTCATAAAAGCTTTAGCTGTCATTTTACAGAACCAACTTTTATCACTTCAATAAAATTCATAAAATTCATGTCTACCAGCTTGAAAAAAATTAGAGCAACAAGCTTTTTAAAAATTCTCTAGCCATTTAAGGCATTGAAGTTCTAAACACTGCCGATTTTACAACATTTCAAAAAGACTCAATTACTTTAGCTTTAAACAAAACGAAATTGCACATAGATATAAGTAACAAATACAAAGAGAATAAAAATTTACAAGGAACGGTCAACTGCTCCAAGCTGTGAAGACATGCCAAGTCCATAGTAGCAAAGAGCTCCAAGTCCCAAAGCAGAAGCGCCTGCAACGGATGCTTTCCCAATATTGAATGCTGAAAATGTACAAGCTATTAGATATAGTTTTGTATTTTTATCTGTATTGCAAACATTTCAAAACCAACACGACTGCACAAAAGGGGAGGAGGAAAAGACTTAGGGATTAGTCTGACGGACTCTCCTTCCTATAAAATGGAAAGATTGTGGCATTAAAAATGCAATACTTCCTAATTGATACCCCCACCCTACAATTTTTTTTTTATTTATCGTGCCAGAAAGCTATAAATTTAGGGCATGACATTCCACTAGTCGACTATTTACTTTGGTTTTCTCTCTAGAGTTGTTCATACTAAACTTTCTATTTAAAAAATCAATGGTTGGGTTTTCAGGAACAAAATTCTTTGTGAGACCGATCCAGACGAACACGCAGCATTTGACAAGGCTGTCCATCAAGTATTTAATCATTGACATCTACTCTTGAAGGTAGTCTGACCTTACCGTATTTGTGCCTCTTTGGGGGGCATCGGATATGCATGTGGAAAACAAATGCTCTGAAAGCTTAGCACTGTCATGCAGATTAATTCCTATCAATGTTCAAACTTATCAATTGGGAGCCAAATTGGGAATTGGACATATTTCAGTTAAGAGCTAATATGCGGATTAGTTTCTCTTAGTTCTCCATCTTCTCTCCATTATTACTGGTTCTACAACTTTAGTAATTCATCATGATATTAAACATAGATCCCATCCGCAAAAAAAAAAAATTAAAAAAACTGATCTTTCGTTAACAAAAAGTAAATTTGTCTTATTTTGAATGTTTTACAAATGCAACTAATCTATGAGTAGTACTGATCGTGCATAGGGTCCATTCCAAAAATGTCCCCTATGCAAGCTAACATAGGCCTAATTATTAGATATCAAAATAATTTTCATTTTCGTGAGTTATTTTCTCATTAATAATTCTTATTTTTATTATTTGTTGTCAAGTATGTAATCTCATTCCAAATATTTTGCAATTTCTAACAATGGTGATGAGCTGGGATATCAATCCTAACTAATCCACAAGCAGAGCTGATCAGGTCTAGGGTACGTTCCAAAATACTTTCCAATTGAGGCTAACATAGACTGCGTTCTTATTTTAACTCAAAGTATTTCCTGATTAACTCTTCCTGACTATCATTTTGATAAGGAAAAGACATTAAAGTGTTTTGCCCGGCACCAATTGGAATTCTTCTTCTTCTTGTTTGGTTATTTAGAGACGCTTATGCACAATCTTTACAAAATTCCCGGTCCAGCAGCAGCTGAGATCGAACTCCGAGTCCAATATTACCAAGCAGAGATGAATCCCACTGTGCCGGCACAAAGTTCACAATATATCATGCCTTCAGGACGGCAACATATGACCAAGTAACTTAAAGCAGCGTCTTTTGATCTTAAGGGATAATTATTTCTCTTCTTACTCAATTGCTAGGAATCCTATCTGATCTATTTATATGCACGATGTTTTGAAGGAAGGATTAGATCAACAAAGTACAAAATCCCAAAGGTACATGAGAAACACAAACACAAAAATAACAGCCCCAAAACTATTTTAACGTAGTATTAATTTTTCCATGTATTAAATTAATTAATGTATTAATTAAATTTGTATTAATTTTGTACATGTCTTTAAATGTATTAATTTTGTATTAATTTTTACATGTCCAGCTTTCTTCTAAATATTTTTTTTTTATTTCTTTTTCTGGAATATACTCTCCCATGTTTCAAAAAATTTAGATGCGTGTTTTAAGACAAGTTACTCACAGGAGGAATTAGGTACACACCCCCCTCCCCCAACATATTCTGTCATAGTTTTAAATCATTGAGATCATGCAATTACGGTGTGAAGCTCGAGAGTTTCACAACTGTTTCGCCGGTTTTACTGCAATTTTTACCGTATATCCCGTTCAGTGAGATAAATGGTGCCAAATGAACAGCCAGTCAATAAATTTGCCCCCTCCAAAAACATAGGCTAATGAAGTTTCTGTCCTTGCCAGTACATGTGGGTTCCTAAAAACAGCCTATGCCATAAAGCAACTAATTCCGAACATCTCCTTTAAACAGGAGTGTTTATCCGAGTTATACTTATTAAGGGACTTTAATCCTTCTAAGGTAGCTATAAACTCCCAAATTATTCCTAGGCTTCTGAAACATTGAAATGTTCACGGTCACTTGAAGATAAAATGGAATACAAGCTGTAGTGTTAATGATATCCCCTCTTCCCCAAAGATTGGTCCAGTGAGAACCTTTGTACACACATTAACAGTTACAAGTATGCATGCTAGGTATACACACGACCACGACTTAGGAGAAGATGGGGCATTAAAACGAGAAATGTGCATTTCATTTCTCCGAATCTTTCAGCAGGTCCTTTAGATTACTGTTAGGATGCCAGGCCATCCCCTTCTCTCTTGTGCCACTATGCGCTAATTGTATGAACCACTTATATATTATTAGAGCAAGTGTCAATTTGACCAGCTTTGTTATATTTTTTTATTATACATTTATTACTATATATTTATTTAGTGAAATATATTTTTCTAAATTTTATTTCAGTAGTTTTACCTTATTTAAATTTTGGTCATTCTAACTTATGCTTTTCAAGCGTATTTTCCTTAGTCTTAGCATGAATTTTTCGAATTGCTCTAATTTAATCCTCTCATTTTTACATTAGATTCATCACATTCTATATAAAACACATAGCCAATAATATGCGTGTTCCTTTGTGTTTTTATTTTATTTTTTATTAAATTCATTGTTCCGTCTCAATACAGATGTAAATTCAATGTAAAATGAAATATAACTTAGACATGCTCTGGATATCAGCATTTCAGAAGAAAATTTTACAAAGCTTCATTAATCTATATTTTGAAGCTTTGGTATCAAAAGAATTAACTGACTCTTGACTTCAATAATCACAATGATCCTTCTATATAATAATTCATTGTTTGTTAACTCTAGCCCTGTCACGATTGTTTGGCTTCATACTTCTGAGACGCGCAGCTATTCTCTGCCAAGTGAGTGGATGTTTGTCTCATTATACTGAAGGATCTATTAAAATTAGGCCAAGTTTTATAAATAGTTCCGACTACCCGGTTTCGTCTCAAACCTGGGAGATCGGATTCCAACTTTCAAAGAAAGCTTTTTTGGGGCAGGCTTATAATATGGGAGGGGGGCTTATAATATTGGGGAGAGGGCCAAAAAGTTTTTCTCCAAGTCTCACAAAGGAGTGCACACAATAGGGACTTCAAATTTTCTTCTTTTTTTCTCCTCTTGAGCTAAAATTAGGCTATGTAGGCTTTCATAGAAGATACAAATGTTCAAAAAAATTTAAGTTTCTATTTAGTTTATAAGGAAATACTTCTTTGTAGTTGACAGTCGTTTGTACAATAAAATCATTTCCAGGTCTTGACATTTGCGTTTTTTTTATATTCCTGGTATCCAACAGTCTCTGCTACTAGTATACATCAAGTCTAAAACTAAGGATTAATACAAAAAAAGGGAATGATTGTTTCTCTAAATGTAATTTGACTAAATTTACTCTAAAATATACTTTACAGTAAATTGAATTTTTTCAATACTCAAGTACAAAAAAAAACATCTAAAAACTGTCAACATTTTTGCCACAGCTGAGAAATGGAAACCAGCAATGAATTTTGTCTGCTATTTATTTTATGGACTTGATATAAGTTACCTCTGAACAGTTCAAATAAGAAATAATCTAGGACTCAATGTGATAAAATGTTATTAGCTTCTCCAGAAGGGGCCACCCATGACTCTTTCCTTGAAAGTCTTTACTGATTTGACTTTTTTTATGAAATAAAATAGCGTATTGGGTCCATATGGATTAGTTAATTTCACAACTTCATCAAAGGGGTATTTTTAATTACTGCATATGAAATAACCAAGACACAGCCAACTTGGTGGGAAAGAATAATACCTGTTTCTCCAGCAGGGGCCATGACTGTTTCCTTGAAGGTTCTTCCCCTTGCAGCCCTTCTTGTGAGAGCACTTCTATAGTTACCTCCAAGTGATCTTTGCTGGTGACCAGATTCATATAAGCTTTTACCATTTCGAATACATGTCCTCACAGAAATCCCTGATTGAATAAGTCGCTGGCCACTTAACGCTTTTGACAGTATTGACATGGTTAATCTATAAAAGAAAAGGCGTTTATTTGAAGAACTTTGACAGAAGAGATCAGACATTCCATGGTCAAGGTACTAACTTGACCATGCCAAGAAAAACAGTACACAGTTAATCATATAATTAAAGCTCAATATCCTTATAGTTATGGGGCATCTCTTTCAGATAACTCTCACATTTATTTTTGATTTCAAAAACGAAAATTTTAAATAAAGAATGAATTATAGCATTTGTGGTGTTTTCCATTAAGTAAAAGGAAATTGTAGACAATATGAACCAGACTAGCTAACAGCAATACACAATAAGAGAAAAGAAATTAAAGTGCTATTTCATGCATTAGATATGAAATTAAATTATAAGCTACATGAAAACAATAATCTCTAATCTGTTGCATAACGCTTACAGTTTGAAAACCATGAGCAATGAGATTAGGGTTCAGATGTCTACCCTGCAAACAAAATCAGAATCCTTATGTGTGATTAGTCAAAAGGAATCCCCTGTTATTCTGAAAACTTCAGTTCAATATAAAATTACAAGCATTTGTTTCCCCAGAATTGTAATATTGTCTTCCAAGAGTTTAGACTTGTAGGACAATTATTATTATTATTATTATTTTATTACCCATTATTAAACATACAAAATGTTGTAAATGGAGTACAAGAAAATAAAAAAAAAGTAACATCAAATAACAACAAAATATCTGAAGAAAACTCAACTACAGAAAAACAAGATTAAGAACATTCCTACGACACAAAAAAGACAAATTTAAGTAATTGCGACACATAATGAAGAGAGGCTTGGTTCAAACGCCTTTGCAAATCGAGCACGGCGATTCAGTACAGCTATAAGTGGGTCGGCTATACCATAATTCAGAGATATATTCGAATTCATCATCCAAACTGGAGGACGAAGCAGATACTTGCCATATCTATGGAAAATAGACCGAATACTGCGGCGATCAGACGAGGTAAATATTTTCCAAAACGGAGATAGGGCTAGCACATGTGGCAAAACAAAAGCATTATACACCCTTGCAAGCAGAAAACGGTTATAGTGGCATTTCATTGAAACGAAAATTCCATAAGCTCTGCTTGTCTTTACAGCGAACAACGAAACAAGGCAATCGCGGGTTTCTTTAAGATCGCTACAAATTGGAAGGCCAAGGTACATAATCTTAGACGAAGACTTAATCGAATAAATTCCGAAAGTAACATCAACTGGTACACTATCTTTAACGCGGCTATTAAATACGAGAACTTCACTCTTCTGGGGATTGCAAGACAGACCAATGTTACCATACTCCTTACTCAAAACATGGAAAGTCTCTTTGATGCCTATAAGCGTTCTACTCGCGTTCAAAATGTCGTCGGCATAATCGATCAGCAAAACATTGAGACCTCTAAAGATACATGTAGACTGAACCGGTTCTTGTGATGAAATAATACTATTATTGAATAGCGGTGGTGAAGTAAGTGCTCCTTGGCGTATTCCCTTCTCTACGGGTATATGGCTTGAAGATAGGGTTAAAGCATTAACACATGGTACATTTACACGCGCTTTTAAATTACTATACATATTCCTCAGTGCGCGTATAATAGACTTATCCACGCCAAGCTTCCGAGCCGACAACAATATCCGAGGGTGCACACCGGAGTCAAACGCGCGGTTGACATCGTGACCGGCAAAATACAAAGTCTCATTTGAATCAACAGCGTCAATCAACAAATTAGCAATCATATAATGCGCGTGTTCTCTACTCATTTTCTTCTTGAAACCAAATTGGTTATCCGGCGTGTTACATGTAGCACTAAGCCTATTTACAACAAGCAATTCAAATAACTTGCACAGTATAGGCGCGACAGTTATCGGGCGGTAAGAAGAACACTCCCCCCCCCCGTCTTTTCCCTTTTTTAATACAGGAGTAATTACACCCGTGCAGAATAGGTCTGGAACAATCTCAGCATTAAAGATCATTTGGTATAGGAGACAAAGGTACTCGACAAGGTTCTGACTTCCCGCTTGCAGATGCAATCCGCACAGGTTATCTACCCCCCTCGACAACTTCTTCTTCAGTTTCGAGATTGCCTCACTGACTGACGAATTAGAAACAACAAAACCAATTTCCCGCTCACATTCCGCAAGACTCGCATCGAGCTCAATAGAAAATTTATTTTCCAGATCAGCATTAGGTGATGAAAACTCGTGCGTAAAATATTTAACCCAATCACTCTCACTGGGCAGAATATCAACTTGATTCTTTACGTTTCTTCTCTATTAGGAATTTCCACATGCGATCGGGTTCTTGCTTTATATATTTACTATCACATTCAATAATCATAGCATGATGTATAGCGAGGGATTTTGCAAATCTTCACTTAGTATATAAACGGATGGAGTTCACTATACCATGCCTTGGTTGGTCATTATCTATCCACATTCTTAACCAGAATTACACGTCCGCACACGCATTTACAAGATCCGAATTATGGGACCAGTGGTGTATTTCCGAGCCAATCCGAACACGACAAATTGTTTACTGCAGCCTTTTCTGCACACTGCAGGGCATGAACTATTTCGCTACAGTATATATTGATCAGTAATTGTTTATCACTTGCTGCAACTGAAGAAGATTTATGAAGAAGATTGTAAGGGACGCGAATTCTTGCTAAAATATCGTCACATACCTTCTGGTACAAGGGGGAATTAATTTTATCCCACATAACTTTCTGATTCCATTTTCTTCCACTGGGTAGATCTGGGTTGTAGATCGAAGATGTATTAGGTGGGAAAACATAACTAACTGGTAAGTGGTCAGATGCGCTGATAGATGTATCCACGTGTGACTGGCAAAGGGAAACTGGCTGATGTGAACACATTATAAAATCAAGAGATGAAGTTGCCCCAGAGTTATGGACATACGTGAAATCGAGATTATTTTCTATTATGTTTAGACCAGCGCATGTAGTCGAGAGTACTTGGGATCTAGGGCTTACCGGATTCAACAAATCACAGTTCACATCTCCGGCAACAATGTACGACAAATCTTGGGTGCGACAATTTGCAATAGCGTTTACTAATTTCCGACAAGCACTAACGAACTTGGAATATGATCTAGATGATTTGTAGTCCGTAGGCATATAAACTGAGAAGATTATTGTCCGTTCAACCTTGATCGCAATAAAATTATCAAAAACTTGGAAAACTGTCGCACGTAGACTTTGAAGCAAGGATTGCGATACCGCTTGAGAGCCGGCCACTACCATTCGATTTCGCACCAACAGCAAAAAGATCGATTGAATCACTGATATTAAAAGTTCAGTCCCTTCTTTAATCAGGAAATCTTCTTGGAGACATACAATGTTATGATTGCGAATTAGATTTTCGAGGATAGGCAGTTTGTTGATTACATTTCCATTAATGTTCCAAGTAAATCTTGAAGATCTATCAAATGCATCTCCCAGGGTAATCTGAAACAATTGTGGTCTAAAAACAAGACTTCTCAGTATTCAACTCTTCTTCTGGAAAACTGTATGGTTCTTCTTATTTTTGTATAATGAGAAAACCTTCAGGGGTCTTCTTTGATCTCATTTTGGCTTTATGATGATTTGCCCGTAAACTGAAGACGCATGATACTATACAAAATTGTGGCAGCTCAAGAGATTTGTGATGCTTCTGAATAGCAAGCCTTCAGAGTAAACTGGGAGGCTTGAGAGCAGCAAATCACTTCCTTAAGGAGTGCCTACATAGGATGTTGACAATTGTTTGTTCTCAAATATTTTTGTTTGCTGTCTAGAAAATCATCATGGGAGATTTAAATGAAAAATGGGTGTGTTCGAAATTTTGTTTTTGTTTGGAAAATTGGTAGGACATGCTATGCCCTACATGGGTTCTGAGTGATTTGTATATTTTAAATTTGATTAAATAGACTTGGAATGTTTTGCTCTTTCTGGGACTCCTTTGTCATTTGAAATGGCAGCAAGGGTTGTTATTTTATTTAGCAAAAAAAGACATGTTACATCATAACCTTGGCCCTTGTTTAGGGTAGAATGTGAGCTTGAGCCTGACAAAATAAATTAAAAAAAACAAGTTTAACTGAAAGTAAGGAACGATACTAAAACTTTAAACGAACACAGAAATTATTCCATATATGAAAGGGACTGTCCCCTCCTCAACACCTTGCACTTTACGCTAAAGTTTTTTACTGTTAAAAAAAAAACAGAGTTGTGAGAAAGAGTCAAACTTTAGCGTAAAGAGCGAGGCGTTGAGGAGGGGACAGCCCATATCACATACAGAATAATTTCTGTTCGTCTTAAGTTTTAATGTTGCAACTTACTTTCAGTTAAAAAAAACTTGTTTTTTTTATTTAATTTTTGAACGTTTTTGAATTAATTTTGGCAGGTTATGATTTTGGCTCACTGTACATGAATAATTAAAACAAAATTTGCATATTAATTTTACTTTTATTTGATTAAATGGCTTTCTCGAAAGTTGTTTAATTTTATTTACAAACGTTTTTATTAGTAATAAATATACATAACTTATAAATTAACTTACATAACGAACTTCTACATATACATATTTTTAATACGTATATTAGAGGGTTCGCCCCCTAGTCAATACCTCGCTCTTTACCCTAAAGTTCGAATTTTGTTCCAATTCTTTAAAAATGACCCCTTAATCACAAAGGCCATTAATTAGAATAAATAGCTCTGATGAAAGTACTAAAACAATCTTTGGCTTAAAGAGCGAGGTATTTACTAGGGGCAAACCCAATCATATACATAATAATTTCTGTTTGTTTAAAGTTTTGATGCTGCTCCTTACTTTCAGTTGAAAACCTTGTTTTTTTATTTAATTTCTGATTGTTTTTTTTTAAATAATGCTGGAAAATCCGGCGCCCCCTTCATAGCAAAGTCCCTTCCCCTATAAAAACTTCCTCTATGGAAAGATCCTCCCATATAAACCCAAGCCCCCCCCCCACGACCAGAAAAAATACCCCTGAAAACGTCTGTATACTTCCCAATAACCAATACTATATGTAAACATTGGGTAAAATTCATATCTTTCAGCCCTCCCCCAGGGACTTTGGGGGACTAAGTCATCCTAAAAGACATAGTTATTATATTTTCAACCATACTGAACAGAAGTGGCTATCTCAGAATTTTTATTGGGTGACTTTGGGAAAAAATGAGCGTGGGAGGGGGCTTAGTTGCCCTCGCATTTTTTATCACTTAAAAAGGGCACTATAACTTTTAATTTATGTTCGAATGAGCCCTCCCACGATATTCTAGGACCACTGGGTCAATATGATCACCCCTGGAAAAAAAAAACAAATAAACATGCATCCATGGTCTTTCTTCTAGCAAAAAAATACAAAATTCCACATTTTTGCAGATAGGAGCTTGAAACCTTAAGAGTAGGGTTCTCTGATGTGCTGAATCAGATGGTGTGATTTTCATTAAGGTTCTATAGCTTTTAGGGGGTGTATCCCCCTTTTTTCGAAAATCAGGCAAATTTACTCAGGTGCATAACTTTTGATTGGTAGGAATAAACTTGAAGAAACTTATATATTTGGAATCAGCATTGAAATCTGATTCCGTTGATTATCTATTGGTATCAAAATTCCGTTTTTTAGAGTTTCGATTACTGTTGAGCCAGGTTGCTCCTTACTTACAGTTTGTTACCACAAACTGTTTGAAAAATCAGATAAGTTACCCAAACTTACCCAAATAGTTACCAATATTACTAAGCAAGGGCCTAGAAAAAAAAAGACTCATAGCTTCCCAAGCCAAAAATCAAGTCAAAAGTTGAACAAATTACCTTAAATTGCAGCTAGGAGCAATCTAAGGATTACTCCTTGTAGAGCTCCGGAATTGTGACTAATTGTATGCAAGAATCACTGGTGACCTGGTGCTGCTCCATCTTTGACAGCATCCCAATTGAATTTACACTCTTTGGAGGACCACTCAGCATCTAGCACTAGCCTTTGTTTAAAACATCAACGGATTCAGCAGTAACGGTTTCATTAGATAATTTGTTCCAATTGTTGACAATACATGTTGAGAAGAAATGAGTATGGACTCTAGATGTTGTAGACTGCTTGACAAGTTTCAGTTGATGACCTCTAGTTCTTGAATTGGTGCTAACAGTAGGGAATAATGCTGGGAGAATATTAGCCCTCAATAACTTAAAGGCTTAAATGGCATGTCCTCTATTTCTCCTGTATACAAGTGTAGGGAGATTCAAATTTGATAGTCTTACAGGATAGGAAAGCTCTTGCATGCCAGATATCCCTTTAGTGGCACGTCTCTGGACATCTTCAAGAACTTTTATGTCTTTTTTTAAAATATGAAGAGGCAAGTGACATTCCGACTTCAAGTTTAGGATGCACAAGTCCCTTATAAAGACTGATGACTTAAGAGGAACGAGTGGAGATGGTATGCTTAATCAAACCCAAGGTTGAACTAGCCCCAGCAGCAGATCTCTTAGCACATGTGCTGAATTTTAATTCATTGTCAATAGTGACACCAAGATCTTGCTCATTATTGACAGAGGGGATGAGGAATGATCATCTCTGATGAGAGGAGGAATGATCACTATCTTTTTTCTATGTCTGTTGAATTGGGCACTGGGAATTTGCACCCCTAAGTCAAATTATTGGTAAACTTGGACAAGGAACTAACAGGAGGATATGCTATACTGAAGAAATTCCAGGTAAGTGGTTGTTCTACCATGACATTGCCCCAGCATACACAGCATAGACAGTTGAGTTTTACAGCAACAAAATAATATATTGTAATGTCTGTATTGAAACGAAATTCTAGTTTTCCTTGTTTCATATATCCCACAACAAAAACTCACTAGCATAGAGATCATAAATAAGTGACCATTTTTCAGAAGCAGAAATGCTGGTAGCCTACTGCTGTAGTTAGTCCCAGACAGTTCCATAGGTCTTGATGGCTGTACCTCAGGGCTTTAGTTCAATAACTGCTGCAAGGTGTAGACTCCAGACAGTCTTTAAGGCTACCAACGCCTCTACTAGAGAAAATTATAATACCATTGAGTATTCCTTGTTATACAAATAACATTGTCTCCAAGAGATCTCATTTGTAGTGTAGGCTAACAACACACACAAGTAGTAACTTAGGAATGGGTCACGTTCAAGCATGTGGATTACATGGATCACCAGTCATGTTCAAGTATGCAGATCACAGGCAAATTACATGGAAATACAACATATGGTAACTGTGGTAACACATGGTAACTGTAAAAAAACTGAGATTTGGGAGTGGAAAAAGAGCCAGCAGCTTCCATATTGTATATGTGCCAAGTCATATCCCTCCTCATCCCTCTATTGAATCTACTTATGATTTGCACAACTACAAGTTCTTATCTATCTCCTTAATATGAATTATTCCAACTTTATTTTTGTTTGATGAACTTTTAAAACTTGATGTTTATGAGCAACTGAAAAAAATCAAGAATAGAAAGTTCAAGACTTGGAAAAACAATGAACTAAATCCTGCAGGATTGAGTACAATAGTACAACAAACAAAGACCTCAATGCTACAATAGCCTAAGAAAAATAATAAGACTTGCAACTAGATGAGAAAAGCCACTCTTATCAATAAGAATGGTCCACCAGTAACTTCAAAGCTAGACAAAGCCGATTTATTTAACTAGTTTTTCAGCTCTACTTCAAACCAACACAGATGAGTAATATACAAACACGAGACATGATAAACTGAGAACTAACCCTTAACAAACAAGAAATAAAAAAAAAAATTAAAAAGCTCTATACCCAAAAATCAAAGGCCCAGATAGAATTAAAGCAATGTGGCTTTTTAAGTTATTGAGGGCTAATATTCTCCCAGCATTATTCCCTACTGTTAGTACCAATTTACGAACTAGAGGGCATCACCTGAAACTTGTCAAGCAGTCCACAAAGTCTCGAGTTCATACTCAATTCTTCTCAAAATGTATTGTCAACAATTGGAACAAATTATCTAATGGAACAGTTACTGCTGAATCTGCTGATGCTTTTAAACAAAGGCTAGATGCTGTGTGGTCCTCCAGAGAGTGTAAATTCAATTGGGATGCTACCGAATATGGAGCAGCACCTGGTCACCAGTGATCCTTGCATACAACTAGTCATCATTCTGGAGTTCTACAAGGCGAAATCCTTAGATTGCTCCTAGCTGCAATTAAGGTAACAACCTAGTGAACCCAGAACAATATTGGCTTCTCCCTAATAAAGCCTGCATGACCTAGCTACTCATTGACTGGATAGAAGTATTCCTTACAACAAACAAAAAAAGCCAGAATTGGAGACATTTTGTCTGAGCCCCCTATATTACAAGCACAGTTGTAAAAAGAAGTGGGCTTGGTCTACTGCTTTTATTTCAATTAATCAACAAAATCCACAGAGGTGTTTTAGGCATAATAAAGATCTATGCAGATGCCACTAAAAAACATAGAAGACATACATCCTATAATTACCCTTATTCTGCAAGATAATTTTGACAGCCTAACACTAAATTATAGAACTTTGGTCTTAATTTTGATCTAACAAATCAAAACCAATCAGCTTAAACAAGAAGACATAATCAACTCCCCCAAAGTCAATAGCAACCTTACAAGAAAATTAAAATATATTTTCTTGTGAATTATTATCGCTTCTAATCAGCAGTTGTACCAAACCAATCCTGCTCAACTCATCCTCAGGGCTATACTGTGGTAATTCTCCTCCCCATAGTATAGTGCAGACGGTTTGATATCATTGTATTTTCCCTTCTTGTTTTAGTTTTTTTTTTTTTAAAGCTTTTTCCAATAGGCAATGTTTAGAAGTCCTCCAAAAAAAAAAGTCCCACCAGATCCCAAATCAAATTCCAGTGAAAGTGCCATAGTGAAAGATACCCATCTTGGCTGGTCAAGCACACTATCTCAAAGTTCAAATGATAGCTCCAATTCGGAGAATAGGACAATGATAAGTGTATGGGGCTAACGTAACCATAAATGATGATAATGGGTTTCAAGAGGTCCTCTCTAGAAGCTCTAAAAAAAGGAAAAAAATCTCCCCAATCAAAAGTATTTCCCCTCTCCCTGCCCAAGATCCTCCCTCCAAAAACTTAGGAATTTACCTTAAAATTACTCCTACTACCCCCTTTGAAATAAAAATGATCACTGCAATAAGAGTTGCAATTTTTAAATTGCTAAAATCAATGTTCTCTCTTAATATTAACCGTGATGGATCTCTGCTAATAGCTGTAGAAGATCAGAAATCAGCAGATACAATAATTAACCTAAAATCCCTTCTGAATACCCCAATTATTGCATCTAATTGGAACCCAAAACAATCACCAACAAAAATAGTAGTTTATAATGTTCCCCCAGAGAAATCCACTCAGGAGTTAAAAGAAGGCCTCTCAGATAGGGCTGGAAACACAATCCCAGTTGAGGATGTTACCCAACTTGGCAAACCTAACTCTAATGGCCTAAAAACTAGTAGATCCTTCTTATTCACACTGAAGGAAAAAATTAATATCCCAGAAAAATTATTCCTATTTGGGCAAATCAAACCACACAAGGAATACAAACCTAAGCCTATCCAGTGTCAGAAGTGTCACAAACTGGGACACACGACAAACAAATGCAATGAAATTCTCCGAGAGTGTAGTAATTGTAAAGCTTTCCATCCTAAAGAGCTGACAACTTGCAACAACACTCAGCCTACATGCATCAATTGCAAAGGCCCACATGAATCTACAAATAAATCATTATGCCCTGCATACAAGAAAAGAGCTCTAATACTCCAAATATCAACAGAGAAGGCCATCCCATACCCCTTTGCAGCAATGGAAGCAAATGCTGCCCAACAATACCAAATAAAGCCTGTAATGAAACCAACCAAAACCCCCAAGTCAAACGCCCCCAATGCATCAAGCACCCCATATAAAACACCATCTTCTAAGCCCCCTAGCTCAAATCCCTATCAGAAGGAATCACCAAGCCAACAAGCCTCCTTGTCCGGTGAGATGAGGTCAGCCTGACCCCCCCCCCTCCCAAGATGAAACAAACTAGAAACACTACCAGGAATCAATCCCCTAACCGACAAACAGGATGCACAACCAAAAATGCAATCCCAAATATATGCTTATTCATTCTAAACTGTAATGCAGTTCAGGGCATGAACATACATCAACTACAGAAAACAAAAATCATTGCAGAATTGGCAAAAATCTACATCCCAGATGATATGCTCATTCAAGCAAAAAAAGATCTTGCTTTACTTTTAACAAAGCTGAACATTGATACACAGTCATATGAAGAATAAATCAACAACACAACATATATCAATACTCCAATGGAATGTAAGATCACTCACAGAAAATAAGCTAAATGAACTAATATCTTTTATGAATAATAATTCCATTAATATTGCTTGCCTCCAGGAAACTCATTTAACCCAAAATCAACATATTAAGTCTCTGGGATATACTATCCTAAGAAAGGATAGATCTTCAGAGAGAAAAGGAGGTGGGGTAGCTTAATTAGTTAAAAATAATATAACATTTTGTGGCATCAATTTTCCAGATTTTGCAAATGATGTTGATGTAAATTGGTATCAGTGTTTGGCTGAATAATTTAAAAACCTACATAATAAGCTTTTATAACCCTAATGGCCAAACTACAGATGCCAAGGATTTCTTTAATTATATAAATAATTCTAATATGTTAAAAAATATCATTATTTGTGGAGATTTCAATGCCCACAGCCTTTTGTGGGGGAATAAACCAGCAAATAAAGCTGGTAAATTCATTGAGCATATGACTGCAAATAATAATGAATTAGCTGTTGCTACCCCTCCAAACCTGAATACATATTTCAACCCCAAAAGTGGCAGATTCTCCACAATTGACCTACAAATTGTGTCATTAAATTTTTCGAACAAAATTTACATAAATAAAATTGATAGTCTATGTACTGACCACTTTGCTATAGTTTGCTTCCTAAATGAACCTGCTGAAACTTTATCTCATACCTCCAAATATATCAACACTAAAGCAAATTGGTCTATGTTCCAAAATAAGCAAAATGATGAAATTACAAGTTTCACCCAAAGTTCATGCATTTCTAACACAACAGTTGACACAAATGCTGAAGCCTTGACATCTTTACTAATAAATACAGCTAATCATGCTATCCCCAGGACAACACCTAAGAAAACATTCCCAAAACAAATTCCTAAAGCATGGTGGACAAATGAGTGCCTAAATAAATGGAGGATAATAAAGGCAGCTAGGACAGAATTCATAAAAAAAAACCATCACCTACTACATATTTAAAAAAATTACAAGCAGAATCTAATCTAAAAAGGACTATAATAGATGCTAAATATAAATCCTGGAATAATTTTGCAAATAATCTCTCCAGAGAAACACATGAGCCAATTATACATAAAGTCATAAGCCACATCTGTGGGAAAAAGACTTCCCCCAACCCACTCCTGTATGAGCTTATACATAATAATACCCACTATGACAATGATAATGAAAAAGCTAACCTATTTGCAACTCTTTTTGTTAATAAGCTAACATCAAATAATCAAAGCAAACTGTCCACAATTCCTATGAACCCAAGTTACCAACCACGCCCAGGATCCGAGTACATAACTAATCCATTTTCAATCCAGGAACTGAATAATGCAATACATCATATTAGGACCAAAACTAGTGGCAGCTATGACAATATACACCCTACATGGATAGAGAATCTCACACCTTCATACAAACAAGAACTGCTAAATTGTTATAATCACGCTTGGGCATCTTCTAGGTTCCCCAATATATGGAAATGTCCGTCCCTCCTACCAATCCTAAAGAAAAATAAACCAAAAGATAACCCTGAGTCTTATAGGCCCATAATGATTACTCCAGTGATGGGGAAAATAATGAAAAAAATGATCTATTACAGGCTCCTCTGGTTTGTTGAAAAAAATAATATGATCCCTCACACTCAAACTGGATTCAGGAAACACTACTCCTCAACAGATGCTTTCATTTTGCTAAAAATGCAATAAATTAATCTTTCTCAAAAAATAATGTCCTAGTTGCAGCTTTCCTAGATTTTGAAGGGGCATATGACAATGTGAACCACCAAATCCTTTTAAACAAACTTGCAAACCTTGGAGTACCCCCTAAGCTAGTATCTTTTATTAAATCCTTCATAGAAGTGCGAAGTTTCATTGTTTGTGTTGGTTCAGCCTCTTCACCCCAAAAGACAATAACCAAAGACCTACCTCAGGGAGCAGTCCTCAGTTGCCTCCTATTTGCCCTATATCTCTGGGACATGAACCTACCCCACACGAATCTACAATATGCTGATGATCTGGTGCTATGGTCATCTGGCAACACCTTTCAGATAGCACAGTCAAATCTGCAAAAGTCACTTTTCCAGTTTGAAAAATTCTCTCAACATTCAGATTTACCCATTGCACCCACCAAGTCAAAAATAATCCAATTTCACCGGAAGCAAAACCATATTAATGCAAAACTAACTCTAAATAAAACAACTATTCCAGAAGATAATCATATTAATTACCTAGGTCTCATGCTTGACCAAAAACTTAATTTCCACCTCCACATTTCAAACACAATAAAAAAATGCTATAGAAAAACAAATATACTAAAAAGACTTCTTTCCACACCCTGGGGCTGTAAGGAGAAAACCTTACTCCAGTTTCATAAATCACATATAAGACCCCATATTGACTATGGGCTCATCGTCTATGGTGCATGTGCAAAGACCCAGATGCAAAAAATTGAAACAACACAAAATGATATAATACATCTCATATTTGGTCTTAGGAAACCCACAAGCACCAGGTTTCTGCTTATGGAGAGTGGATTAACAACAATAAGGGAGAGACGTAGGTTTCTCTTGACAAAACATCTTACAAAAATTGAATCAAATAGCTCACACACATTACATAATTGGTTAAGAAATCCAGCCATGTATAGAGGCATTGCAGATGAGTATGTCAATATTCTGAAGAAGTTCCCCATACCAGCAAAGTCTATTGCACCCACTTTCCCCTGATCCCCCCCCCATGAAATTGGTCAAGTCCCACAATAAATAATGAATTCTCAAAGTGGAATAAAGATTTAACCCCCATTGTTTTTGTCCAGAAAAAATTTGCAGAACTTAATACAATTACCTATAAAAATCACTTCCAAATATTTGTTGATGGGTCAAAAATGAATGAGAAGGTTGCAAGTGGTGTTTTCCTTCCTCACCTGAAAATTGCAATGGGCGAGAGATTATATAATAATTTATCTATAATGTCTGCTGAGTTAAATGCCATAATCATGGCATTAGAACACCTTAAGGAAAACCAACCTTTGATTGCAAATTCAAATAATATTATCATATATTCCAACTCTCTATCAAGCCTTGAGTTGCTGGCCTCAGCTCCTCAATTTAAGTTGGACATTGACACTTATCATTGTCTCAGTATTACTGATAATCTTGCTTCAAGTGGCATAAAAACTTATTTTCAGTACATTCCTAGCCACTCTGGCATAAGTGGTAATCATCAGGTTGATGAAATAGCAAAAAATGCTATAAATATTGACCAGCCAAGTGGGAGACCAATCCCAATTAGAGATATTTACCGATGGAGGCTATCAGATATTAATTTTAATAAGATTAATCCTATCCTTTCCCCCTTTCCCAATAAGTATCTTTCTAAAATTTATCATAGAATTCGTTCTGGAACAAATGGACTAAATTTCCTTGCATTCTCATATAAGTTTTCTAATTCAAGTGGTTCAATTCCCCTGTCCCCTCTTTGCAGGCATTGTAATATGAATAATGAAACAATTGACCATTGCCTATTTGAATGTAATATGCTGACGTCTGCACAACATACCCTGCTTGTAAACTGTTAAAATGCTTCAAACACCGCAAAATCTCACTATCAGCCAAGAGCCTAGCCAACTATACCTGCACACAGAGCACAGAAATCGATATCTATCATCTTATATTTGAACTCCTTGAGTCAAAAGATCTACTGAAAGATATCTGAGAATATCTAATCAATAAGAGACAACCAAGACAGTAGCTCTGTAGCCCACAGAGTGAAGCAAAAACAAGAGGACTAAATAGTACCAACTGAATAGCCCGCCTGCTGTGAATTAGAAGAAGAAGAAGAATGTGTAATGTAGAGTATTCTAGGAGTAGCCATACAAGCCCAGAATACTGAGCCTTGTGCTTTTTTGTATATATTAGTTATGTAATAAAGATCTCCATTTATTAAAAAAAAAAGACAAAAAGATACCCTCAATACTATTAGAATCTGAAAGAGATCTTGGCATAATCTTCAATTCTCAATTAAACTTCCATGAATATACACTAAAAGTTAACACAAAAGCATCCTAACTACCATCAGAATTTAAAGCACCTTGACATGCAGATATTATTGAAGCTCTACAAAGGACATATGAGGCCCACTACTGAATATGGTATCATCATACTGCATGTCTAGCAGATAACCCACAGGCCCATAACAAATTAGATTCTTTCAACATAGAAAAATCCAACAACATACCACAAAACATCTTTTAGGACTGAAGGAGATGAGCTATAAGGGTCAACTGCTAGAACTACAACTACCTTACCTAGAATACAAATAAAGACAAGAGTATCAGATATAGATATAGAATACAAGAAATAAATTGAAGAATCTCAGTTTTGAAAGGTTATTTTCAATCAGTAAAACTTCAAACCATAAGATGAGACTCCAAAAATGTAGCCAAACCAATTTTAAGTAAACCAAGAGTGGATTTTTGGAACCATCAAGCCACAGATAACTGAAATTCTATCCCTGATTCAGTAGTCAAACCTAACTTGCTTAATAGCTTCAAAAACAGACTTGACCATTTTTGGAAAGATTACTTCTAAACACATGATACCTAGAGAAATATCACATATGCTCCACTTTGTAGCCACTAAAAGGCCCAGAAAACGTGGCCGCCCCTCAGGTGGACTTGCTACAATAATAGATAGACATACTAACTCCAAACTGTTTGCAAAATCTGACCATTTCCTTGCAGTTAAAGTGGGTGATACTGTCATTGTTAATGTATACCTGCTGACAGACTATAGAGACAAAAATTCTGAAACGAAGTTTGCTCTAGCATGCAGAAAATTGGGTAAATGTTTGAGTAAAATCAGAACCTTGGACCTCCATTGGGTTCTGTTGGGGGACTTTAATTGTGACCTAGACTTTAATTGTGACCTATTGAAAAGTGATAATCCATCTACTGCACTGCTTCTTAGCCTGATTCTAAATGAAAGTACTCTCTTACCAAAATCTGCTGATTTCACATATATACACAGGTCAGGATCAGTGTCAAACCTTGATCATTGTTTCCAGTAGTATTGCCAGTCATGCAGTAAGTGTAAGCATACTTAATGATTTTGTAGTATCTGACCATTTGCTGTTGTCTTTCAGTGTTATGGCTCCATTTAACTGTGCATGAGTAATCCAAGATTCTAAGTGGTGTACTGTGGTAGAATAGAATAAGATTGATATACCCCAGTACCAGCATTGTATTGATAATATTCTTGCAAAGATAAAAATACCATTTGAGCAACTCCAGAATTTGGTTCTGTCTTCAATTAATGAAAACTGTATTAAGTTAAATATATATGCATTGCTTTTTTCACATGCTTTATTACAAGCAGAAAAGCAGTTTGTCCCTTGCTCTAAAGTACAAGTCGGATCCCAAGTGAAGGGCTGGCCCCAGAATTCTTTACTTGTTGAGGCTTGTAATAGGGCCAAATTCTGGCTAAGTATCTGGATAGATTGCGACCGTCCCAGAACTGGTATCGTAAACCAGATCCGTTTATCCACCAAACACTGTTTTTCAAAAGAGCTAGATTTTTAATAGCCCAGGACTTTTGTGGAAAAATTTAACACATAAACAAAAACAAAAGCCAAACCAGACATTTAATATCCCTCCCAAACTATGGGAACAACTTTTCTCCAGAGAGTTTCCAGAACCAGACCCAATAATAGAAAATCCCTCAAAAAGATACTTTTGATAGGGGACAAATCAATGTTTACTGAATCAGTTTTGGATGTTTATAATATAATTTGTAAAATTAAGAAACCTTTTTCAAGAGGTACAGATCACGTTTGCGCCAAACACCTCCTATATGGAACCCCTTTTCTTTTTTCCCACCTTGCCTTACTTTTCCAAATGGTGTTTACAAAAGGAATAGCTCCTGCCTTGTTTTCAACTGGCCATCTTGCTCCTGTCTCTAAAAAAAATAAACCCCTAAATGAGTGGTCATCAAATTGGCCAATAATGGTAGCTACAACTTTTTTTAAAATTTTTGACAAGTTGATAATGCCTGAGCTGGTTGATGGATGCTATATGCCCCCACACTGATTTGGGTTCCAGAAAGGAATAGGGTACACTCATGCACTGACAGCACTGTCGTTGGTCTTGATTGATGCTGATAAATCTGGAGAGCTGCTTATTCTAGGAAGCCATGATGTCAGTTGTGCTTTTGATTTGATAATTCATGCTCATATCCTCACTGAATTGTATAAACGTGGGGTCAGTACCTGTATTATTTGTGCTTTGTATGATATGTATAATCATTTAAATGTCATTGCCAATCTGCCTTATGGAATAATACAAAGATAACCATACTTCATCATGGAGTAAGGCAAGGCACCCTTACATCCCCAATTGTGTTTAACAACTGTATTCTCAACACACAATCTCAAGCACTTTTTCCTGTATTTTAGAAGGGATAGATGTGTCTCTTATTGCTTATGTGGATGATGTCTTTGACCCCAGCCAAACAGTACTGGTATTCAAGAAAATTTTTTCTATTTTGAGTTGAGAGTATTCAAAATTAAAACTTAAATTTAACACTGAAAAGTCAAAAGTGGTACTATTCAACTGGGGACCAGCTCCCAAAGGATTTAATATTGATCTTAATGGAGTATTGGTAGCTCCTAAATTTGAAATAAATTATCTTGGCCTCCCAACCAGCAACTCCCTTAAAGCAACTAAAAAGCTTCTCATTCACCAATTCCAGTGCTGGATGTCCAGTGCCTACAGTGGCATAGTTTCCAAAAAACTTTGTTTTAATCACCAGCTGCTAGCTAAATTATATAACTCATATGCACTCCCAAATTTTTTATACCTTGCACCTTTCTGGTGTACCTTTTTGGCAACAGAATCAAAGCAACACCAACAAATTTATTACTGTAATGCTAAATATCTTCTCAGCCTCCCCCCTGGACAAGTAATTCTTGGGCCAATAGGAAATACAGTCTAATTGACCCCCATGCTGCCATCAGCAGATGCATTGCAGCTTACAATAGGGGAATAAATGGACACCCATGGTGTTCCATTTTAAAACAATAGGTCTTTCACATTTACTGTTTTTGTGTTTGTTATATATACTGTATGATTGTTTGGTTTATTATTATGCTTGTGTGATTGTTCCATAAGTTTTATCCTTGTTTTATCTGTGCTTTTCTATGTGCTTGTTACATTGGCTTGTGCTGTCATTTTCTGGTTTATTACTATGCTTAGCCAATTGTTTTATGAGTTTCAATTTCGTTTTATTTGTCATTATCCATTGTTTTCTTTTCTTCTTTTTTTATACTCCATTCATCATTGTATTTCACTGGGTGATAAATAAATTCAATTAACTTCAATTCAATAAACTGACAAACTTATTGATGGTCATTTTGAGATTGCCATTACCTTAATTTGCACTTTTGAGCAAATTAAGATCCATCATGATCTGTTACATGCTCTATTCTTGATGATGTGAATGATTACACATCAAATTCATCCCACTGGTACTTCCAGGGAACACTGTTTCACTCAACATCCAATGAATTCTAGAACACTTCATTAACAGGAACACTGCCATGACCTGGGACTTCTCTAAGGCCACTGAGTACTTGTATGATCTATGCCCACTCTAGTTTTTCATCCAATAATGCATTACAGAACCAGTTTTTTGCTAGTTTCTTTCTACTTGGCATGAGACAAGACAAAGAGAAGTGAAAGAATGGATGGAAAATAAATAATATGGGCTATATATTTGCACATTAGGTGGGGGGGATAAAATACTTGGACAGTGTGAAGTTAGAAAACAATTCATACTACATAATATGCAGAATAATTGTACCTAACACATTAAGCATGCAAACCTGCTATACTTTAAATCTCCCTCCCAAATGTGCAAATATATGGCCCAAATTTTTTCTAAAGTATTATATTGTCATCATACTTAGGTATATTTCATTAGGATTACACATCAGAAAAGGCATTGAGTGGTATATTCCTCTTATTTGTAAGTCAATAATATGATTTGGTAAAAATTTACCATTTTGCCCCCTCTTAACTGAAACATAAATAAATATGCCTAGCCTAATAAAACAAAAACAAAAACAGAAGCCCAAGCTACTGCATACCCCTGGCCATGGCTCCCAGACAGCTTGCCCAAGTTGTCCCCCTCCTTTGAACAGCCATGGATCTTTTAGATATCAAATAGAGCTTTGGCTCCATTTCCAGTCCCTTTGGACAGTGCTATGTTTCCCCAGTTGCAAATTTGCTTGATTCAAGGTTACTTTGCAAGGCCAATAAGCTCAAAAAACGAGGTTAAAGCTCAAATTAAGGGTAAATATTTACCAAATCATATTATTGAGTTACAACTAAAGTGAATATACCACTCCATGCATTTTTTATGCTCTTTACAAATATAATAATCATCTTTGCCAGAAATGAATTTTAGCCCCCACCCCTATATAAACCAATTCAGGGTATATATTTGCGCATTAGGGGGGTGGGGGAAAAGTTTAAACTTACCTCTCATTTACATCAGAAATAAAATAACCCCCACCCCCTAATGTGCAAATATATACCCTGAATTGGTATATATTGGGGGTGGGGGCTAAAATTCATTTCTGACAAAATGATTATTATATTTGTAAAGAGCATAAAAAAGGGCATCAAGTGGTATATTCACTTTAGTTGTAACTCAATAATATGATTTGGTAAATATTTACCAAATTAAGATTCAGCAGTAGCAGAAGTAATGGACATCACTTTATAAATTGTCTTATTAATGTGCCCAGAATATGGCATAGGCTAAAACCATCACTACTAGAGCTAGCAACTAGCCTACTTTCATCCCAGGCCTCAGTTGGCTTGGTCCTTGGCATAGAAAACATAACTTATACAATACAGTGCCTGGTATTTGCATAATTTATGCCCTAGGCTACCTAATAGTCTTCTAAGGTAAAATTCTTGTTCAGTTACTTTTTACTATATTGGAAAGGGGCTAGGTTAGGAAAATAAAACTTGCAGTAATGAATTCAGGGCTAAAAATATACTATGGGAAGGTATTGCCAAGCTTCTATGTTAACCCTCTTCTGATTTCTAAGTCCTAGAAATTTGCCTACTTGACAAGTCTACCTATTGGTATTTTGACAAAACAACATTTTACCTTAATATTCAGTTATCACTCTTTTCCTTTGGTTTTAGTTCTAAAAACATAATCACTGTTATTTGAGTAGAAATTAAGCCATAGTGTTTTTTTTCTGAATTTAGGATATGTAGTTGCAGATCTTTAAAACCTAATGAATTGGGATGAAACAAAGTTTTGAAGCTGAAAACAGTTTTGTTGTACTTCATTTAGCAGGTGATCTATTTTGCAAGGTTTCACTTTTATAAGACAAAGATTTTTAAAGGTCATCAAAGGTCACTGCCCTCTAGAGGGAGAAAGAGTAAAGGTAGGTACTTCAAAACACCTTCCCATGATATACTTTAGCATGTAGACCCATCCCTGATTTTTTTTTTTACCTAACCTAACCCTTTTCCAAGATAGCAAAAAGTAGCTAAACATTTTCCCTAGTGCATTAACAGCTCTAGGAACAGCCCTGAACAGATTTAGGCTATAGGCCTAATTATTTTATAAGCTCATCCAATGGGCTTAGGGTAGAATAAATATTTTAAACAGGCAAGAAACCAATAAGCAAATAAACACAAAGCATCAATAAATGCAAAACAATTGAGAACTTATTATCTTAAGGCTATATCTGGGACAATATTGTATAAATTAACCCCCCCCCCCTACTACTCTAGGGTAAAAGACCTCTTTTTGGGAAAGACCACTTTTCTTTGGCATTTTGGAAAAATAGCAATGGGTTTTTGGACCATCCCTTTTTACTGCAACATGAAGCAATGTGAGGGCAGTAACAAGAACCCTGCCTTCTTGGTCAAATTTTCACCAATGATTTGTCAGAATAAATTGAAAATATGGTCTCTGCTTTGAAAAGCAATTGAAAAGAAAAATTATATATAAATATTTGTGATTTATAGAATAAATATCAAGCAATAAAAGTTACATTTCTGGAATCAGAAGAAAATCAGCTTTCTGTTAATAGGCCTATATGAATAAAACTGAAACACTAAAAGGATATATACATCAAAATAGGATAATTAGTATTTCCAAAAAGAGATCCCTGCAGGTAAGTCAATAAACTAAAAATTTCAAGTCTCTGATCTTAAATAATTTAAATAATAACCATATTGATGCATAGCTTAGACATTTAGCTATTCATTAATATACCCAATCCTTCTCAAATCCTCTGTGGTAACAAGATGTGAGGGTTTTAGTTTTACATAATTTTGCTCAATTGGATACTGGTTTTTTACCCTATTATATAAGATAATGTCATTTAACATAAGGGATCCAGACTAGGCTAATTAACTGCTGAATGTAAGAGTAGATCTGAATTATAGCTTTAGGCAACAATCATATTATTAACCAAAGTTCTGACAGACATAAATATTTTATATCATTTAGTCTTACCTGAGAGCTAAGAAATTTCTAGAAAGACAAGGATGATGAAACCACACACGTCTATCAATTTTGAATTTTTTGGCAAAGTGCACGAACATGTAGCGAAATTATTATCAAGACCTCTTCACATTATAGTTAGCCCTGGGAAAGCCGATTGCGTCGGTGATAATGGTGATAATGGCTTTAAACGATTGTTTGCCTGTTATTTCAAGCAAACTAATGGTCCTGTGTCAATCCTAAATTCTTGGTCAACCTTCTTAAGACCATATGTAGACGTGCCTTGTTTGCCTCTCATTCCAGGCAATCTAACGGCCGTACGTCAATTTTAAATACTTGGTCAAGCTGCCTGAGACTCTTGGCAGGCTGACGTGCCTTTCCAAAAACTAAGAAACAAGTATTTGTCCTATAAGAGAGTCACTCTTACTCCCACCATTTACCCGTGCATCCATTTAAACATCTGCCTCTCAATTACTTGAACTATCTGTCTTGGCTTTTTCTTTTTACAATTAGTCATGTCTTGATGTCTGTTGCAAAATACTTGATTTTCAACTCAAAATCAACGAACTCGGCCGAGGCCGGGTGCTAATTTATAAAATCAGCGCCGATTTTCATCATGACCATCGCAAAAAAAATAGGGATAAAAATAAATAGTCAACCAGAGATGTTTGTGGTGAAAGATCCCGCTACTGAGCTGAGAACTAAGCTGAGATCAATCTTGCAACTATTAATAAACTCCAGTTGACTACTTTTGTCCATGATTTTTTGTTTTGAAAATCTCGCACAATAAATGTTTCTTTCAATAATTTTTTCTTACTGCTATCGTTTGTCCACTGAGCTGCCGAAATCAGCTACGTGTGCCCAGCCCTTAAGAAGCTTTTTCTTGCTGTTCTAAAAAATTGTTAGTTAATAATTTTAATCATTTGGTGGAATACATTGGGGAGTTAACATCCCTCTATATATTTCTTCCCTGTTTAAAAAAATCTGGTGTTTTCTTTCAAAAACTCGATTGAAAAGCAAAATTACACCCCCCCCCCAGGATTTTGACTCAATATAAAATATTAAATAATACTATTAGCCTATGTATCTAGCAAGCTGAAACGTTACTAGAGAAAATTAATAGAAAATTTGAATGACAATTCTGAAAAACTGATCAAGCGGTAAATCAGGATTACTAGTTTCTATGCTATAAACTACACCTCGGCAAATTGTGGTTTGTGCATCGCATGCAGCTTTTAAAAGAATGAATGAAGCTCTCAAAAAGTAATGGAAATCAATACGATAAATTCGCTTCAATAGAAATGAAAATAAACGAAAAATGGAGAAACATTTAAATCGATTAAAACCTAACTTTATTATTGCATTGTCTTTAAACCAAAAAATCAAAGTTATTCCGGCTTAGCATTGGCTAAATAGGTCTTTCACATTGGTTTACCTAAGGCCCGTAAGGCTTATAAGCTCTTTAGCATAACCACTTAAGCTCCGTAATGTAAGCCGATTATCAAGTTGGAATTTTTAAAACTAAAGATCTGTAATGTAAGCAACTTAGAAAATTGAAAGTGATTTGAATAATATGAATTTACGCTGATGATTTAGATAATTTAATAAGAGACTTTGTGAAGGCAATGCTCATACAACTTAGTCTGGCAAGGCTATTACAAACGTAGACCACTCCACCTTTTCAATTTTCGCTGCCAGGAAAACGGCCAACAAAGCAAAGTCTTCATTACTTCTGGAGTGAGAATACAAAGGACTGATTATATTTCTTTTCCCAGAGTCTTTCCTTTTGTTAGATAAAAATATATCATAGAAAATGTTTCTTTACCTTGTTTTTGGCAGAGAAATAATACATACAAAAACTTACGCTACGAAGCTTATGGAAGCGTCAGTGTGATAGAAGAAATTTCAATATGAAAGTAATCAAATATTTCATGGTAACTAATTGTAAGTAAGGAACGCCGTGGCTCAATAGTAACTGGAGCTTTATAAAGCAGAGTTTTGATAACAATAGATGCAATTAAAACAATCAAATTTTTATGCCAATTCAAAATAAATAAAGTTCATTAAGTTTAATATTATCTATTAATGCCGGGCTCCCACGGCTTTGTCGAAGTTAATAAAGTTTTTCATAAAATTGCATATCATAAAGTTTGTCCCGCTCACACAAGAATTTAACCTTTTTGACTTTGCAGCAATTTTGAATAGCAAATAGTTGAATTAATCAGACATGGAGCAGAGAAAACCATCTTCTTAAATATATTTTTCATTTTGATAAGTAAGACCTAAATGGAAATATTGTTTGGTCTAACCCTTATTCTATTACCAAGCAAAATATTTAAAGAATTATACACTTTTATATAAGCAGGTACTTACCAGTTAGTGGTTTATCTGAATTTTTCATAAGTTGTCCGCTATTGACTGAACTTTGTGAACTTTCTTAAAAAGGGTAAATAAAGTTCAACTTTTTTCCGGCACAAATAAAGTCAACAAAGTTGTGTGAAGAAAACGGTTTATCATAGGCAGTGCAATCACGCTGCCTAAGTAAAGAGCGATGTTGGCACAATGTTTTATTTATTATTATTATTTATTTTTTTTCATACTAAGGAACTTCGTATCGAAAGATTTGTCGTAGAAAATTAGAAAAGAGCTCATTCGATTGGAAATTGGAACGGCTAGTGCCCTTTTTAATAGTCGAAAGGGATTGGAAGGCAACTAATCCCCCTCTCACGCCCAAAATTTCCCCAAACACATCCAATCAAAATTTTGAGATAGCGATTTTGTTCAACGTAGTTGAAAGTTTTGGAAATAATACCTTTGAGCAGGACATTCCCCCACAGTCTTCACGGCAACGGTTCTAGGTTATGCCCTAGGGGCATATAAGGTTTTCATTGAAAGCTTTGTCATAGAAACTTAAAAAAGGGCTCATTCGATTGGAAATTCAAAGGGCTAGTGCTATTTTTATAGTCAAAAGTGATTGGAGGGCAACTAACCCTCTCTCACGCCAACCATTTATCCAAACACATCCAATCAAAATTTTGAGATAGCCATTTTGTTCAACGTAGTTGTAAGTTCTGGAAATTAGGTCTTTGAGGATGACAACCCCTCCCCCTCAGAGCCCTCAGGACAAGGGCTACAAGTTATGCCCTGGGGGCATATAAGGTTTTTATTGAAAGCTTTGTCGTAGAAACTTGAAAAAGGGTGTATTTGATTGGAAATTCAAAGGGCTAGTGCCCTTTTTAATAGTCAAGAGTGATTGGAGGACAACTAACCCCCCTCTCGCGTCCACCTTTTCCCCAAACACATCCAATCAAAATTTTAGATAGCCATTTTGTTCAACGTAGTTGAAAGTTTTGAAAGTTAGGTCTTTAAAGATGACAATCCCCCCCCCTTCCACACACACAGCCCTCAGGTAAGGGTTGTAAGTTATGCCCTGGAGGCATATAAGGTTTTTATAGAAAGCGTTGTCGCAGAAACTTCAAAAAGGGCTTATTCGATTGGAAATTAAAATGGCTAGTGCCCTTTTTAATAGTCGAAAGTGATTGAAGGGCAACTAATCCCCCTCTCACGCCCAAAATTTCCCCAAACACATACAATCAAAATTTTGAGATAGCAATTTTTTCTACGTAGTTAAAAGTTCTGGAAATTATGTCATTGTGGATGACAACTCCCACACAGCCCTCAGGGCAAGGGTTGTAAATTATGCCCTGGGGGGTTATGAGGTTTTCAATAGAAAGAGTTGTCGTAGAAACTTCAAAAAGGGCTCATTCGATTTGAAATTGAAACGGGTAAAGCCCTTTAGTCGAAAGTGATTGAAAAGCAACTAAGCCGCCCCCCCTCTCAAGCACCATTTTCCCAAACACATCCAATCAAAATTTTGAGATATTCATTTTGTTCAACGTAGTTGAAAGTTCTGGAAATTAAGTCTTTGAGGATGACAGCCATCCCCCCTCCCATAACCCCCAGAGCAAAGGTTTTAAGTTATGCCCTGGAGGCATATAAAGCTTTTATAGAAATTTTTGTCGTAGAAACTTCAAAAGGGCTCATTTGATTGGAAATTGAAAGGGCTAGTGCCCTTTTTAATAGTCGAAAATGATTGAAGGGCAACTAACCTCCCTCTCAAACCCACCATTTCCCCAAACCCATTCAATCAAAATTTTGAGACAGCCGTTTTGTTTAACGAAGTTGAAAGTTCTTGAAATTAGGTCTTTGAGGATGACAACCCCCTCACAGCCCTCAGGGCAAGGGTTGTAAGTTATGCCCTGGGAGCATATAAGGTGTTTATCGAAAACGTTGTCGTAGAAACTCAAAAAGGACTCATTCGATTGGAAATGGAAAGGGCTAGCTCCCTTTTTAATTGTCGAAAGTCATTGGAAGGCTTGACAATTTTATAGTAAAGGTCGATCTGGGTACAATATATTATTATTTTTTTTTTTTTTTTTTTTTTTTTGTTTAGACCAGGGCACTTCGTATCAAAGGAGTTGTCATAGGAACTTCGAAAAGGGCTCATTCGATTGAAAATAGAAAGGACTAAAGCCCTTTTTAATAGTCGAAAGTGAATGGAGGGCAACTAGTACCCCTACCACGCCCATCCTGTCATTTGCCCATTATGTTTAAAAATTAAGTGTTGCCTTAATATTAAATCAAAATGCACTGTTTCAATTCTAATTCCCAATAAGGCATCTCAGCAGTATCCCAAGCACGACTGAGGGTATTATGTTCAAACTTTCGGAGCTATTTCTGCTCTTAAAGTTTAACCAAATCAAAATAGCCTAAGTGTATCCAAACTATCAAAGAAAGTAAACAGTTTTTTTTGCGAATGGCATCAAGTTTCCTATTTCAGGTGAACTAGAGTAAGTATGAAACTAAATTAAACACTGCTATTTGTGTCGGATTTTTAAAAGGGTGTGTGTTGTTAAAAATTGCTGAAAACTTTTCTCCAGCATACAAATAGCAGGCCAAACTATAAAGTATTAAAAAAAGAAAAGATTGAAAGTATTATTATCTTTTTCCCTGAAAAGACTATGTCAATAAAAAACGAACAGAACCTAATTAAAAAAACTTTTTCCACAAAATAATTTTTTCAAGGAAAAGTAAAGAACTCCATTAAACCAATAATGAGCAAAAAATCAAATCAAATAATCTACCAAGCGTGAAACTACCACAAAACAGCATCGATAAATAAATGAAACCCAAAACGATCAGAAATTACAATAAATAACCGAGTCAAACTCAAAACGATCAGAAATTAACATGAGTAGGGTTCAAAACCCTTTTGCCTTCCCAAGGCCAGAACATAATTTGCACTTTACTGAAAACAATACAAATGAATGTGAATTGTCAGTTTAATATACATATACTGATATTTGGTAATCCAAATGTTAATATTTTTTTTATTTATTAAAGTTATGAAAGCAAAAACATTTATATTTTTTCAGTAAAGTGCAAATTACGAGCCTGATGAAATTTTTCAAATTTTTGAAAAGGGGGAGGGACAGCCCCAAAAGGTCAAATGCTGTTTTAAGTTTTAATGCCACTCTTTACCTTCATTTGAATTTCTTTGTTATTTACTAGTTAAGTCCAAGTATATCGGTAATAAAATTGAAAATCAGTGTCAGTGAGAGGAAAAGGAATAGAGAACAAATCAAAACAAGCTAGATAATAACATGAAAAGATGATACTAATACACAAATGCAATAGCTGTCATGTAGCAAAATTTAAATATATGTATGTACTTGTTTGAAGTACATCGAGATGGTAAAAATTTAATAGAAACAGGTGTTTTTGATGTGTCCTTTTTATGTTGGCTCTTGTAGCGAGATTATTGGAATTCGCTACACCAGTAGTGAAGCTTGCCAGTCTCTGTTATAGACATTGATTGAATCAACGAAAGTGAATATTTCTCTGAGTTACCAAATTCTTTTGTTGGTTCCCGATAAAGCCTTCAAAGTAGACCCCGGCGCCGCGCCGATGAGGGACGACCGGCGGCGGCGGGACGAAAAACAGCACGCCGCGCCGAGCCGCCGGTAAGACGCCAGCGGCGCGCCGCCGGCGCGATCAATGTTGATCGCAAACATTAATGTTTTCATCAGTCTTTCTCAAATCACAGCTTCAATTTACAACAGATTCGGGCCTATTCATGAGTTCAAAAATTCACAAGTCGCTGGCTGGAAACTGGTCTTCTTCGTTATTCATCAAGAGAAGTAGAAATCTGGTAGACACGAAATGGCTGTGGCGTTTCAGAACCCTTGCATAATACGAGTAGTTGAAGTATCTATTAGCTATGTATTCTTAATATAAATAATTATCAAAATTAGTAGTTTTTTTCATCGAGCATTATTGCATATAAAACTTCAAATACCGTATCGCAAAATTCGTCAGTTATTTGGGTAAAAACTTTGAATATAACTTTGAACTTAGAAGCTTAATTTTTTCATAATGCCCTTTGCCTATATCTGTTTTGTCACATTTAAAACAGTTGAAATGGGCGACTTTGATATTGATTGTTTTTTTTTTTTGCTCTTTTGGATTCCTAAGAAGCCTTCTTGTATTAAAAACTGGTTTTTAATTGCAATTAAAAAAAAAATGCATTTTAAAGTTTTTTTTGGCTTCTTTATAGAATATATGTCATGTAGGCTAAGGCTGAACTGCTGCTTTTTTATCGCTTTTGGCTGCTCTTTTGCATATTATTCATTTTTTCTTTTGGGGATTCATTCCAAATTATAAACTGATAAATACCTAATATCAGTCAAATTATAAACTGTATCTAAAAGGAGTAAATTTATCAAATTGAAAAATACATGATGAACACTTCACATGAGAACACTTCAATTACAATGACACAAAAAAAAACACTTAATAGTTTATTGGCTATGAAGAAAAATGAAGTACCAGCTATTTTCTTAAGTAAAAAATGAAGAGCTCATCCGTTTTAAGTGTAATTAAATGAAATAATATGCAGACTGAAGTAGCTCCAGGAAGATGTTGAAATGTTCATCCTAGTTCGTCACTTTTAATCCAAGCAAAACGTTAGGACACTTAGTATCAGTTATTGAGTTTAAGCTTTGATTTCCAAATGCTCACAAGAATTACCAAATTTAAGAAAGTCGCAACAATAAGTCACCTGTGGTCAAAATACTTAGACTCCTCTTTGATTCCCACCCAGGCTCAAAGCTTCTGCTATGGTCATGTCCATGGAAATCTCCAAAGAGTTTCTTTTTAAAATAGCTTTCAAGCGTAGTTAGGGGTATTTAGACTTTTTTGCTTTTCTTCAAAGCTTTGAAAAAAGTGTTATAATATTCCAAATGTTACATTTGTGCATATTTTTGGTAATCATTTGTGGGGTGATCGAATTTTCTAAACCACTGTAGATACGTAAGAACGTTGCAACATCTAGTACCCTAAGGTCATAAGACTGTCAAAGACTCCTCCTTGAACCTCCCAAATTGAAAGCTTTTATTATGACCTGGCCTTTTAATGTAACTTGGGCACTGGACCAAGGGCGCCATTGTTACTCGAGAGCAACGTTAGGTGGGGATGTCGATATCGCTTTCGTCACACCAATTCGTTTTAGTGTGAATCTGTCTGGTACATATGAATGAATGTTTTCAAAGTAAACCCGTTTCATCAATAGGAAAAAAAAAACCGGATTGGACGCATATGTCCCTTTCCCTTTGGACGATAAAACCATGCAAGTGCTGCATCAAGTATAACTCACGAAAATCTTGTTAATTTTGTCAACTTTTCAACTTTTTGGCATCCCTGCTTTCAATAAAATAATCAAAGTACTATCACTTACATATAATAACTCCCTATGCCCCCCTTCTGGATACCATCTTGATAGGATACCGTCTCTGCTTTAAATAAGAAAAAAAATAATTAACTTATTGGCACCCCTGCTTTAAAAAAAAATCGAGGTATTATCATTTAAATATGATAGCTCAATACCCCCCCCCCCTCTGGATACCACCTTGATAGGATGCCGTCTCTGCTTTAAATTAAAAAAAAATGAACTTTTTGGGATCCCTGCTTTCAATAAATAGCATTTCGAGCTATTATCATTTAAATATAATACCCCCCCCCCCTCTGGATACCACCTTGATAGGATACCGTCTCAGCTTTCATTAGAAAAATAATTTACTGAATAATTAACAAGGTCACTATATGGTTCAAACAAACACGCAAAATAACGTTAAACAGCTTAGTGTTCCTTGAAAAAAAATTGAGGGTATGAGTAAAGGGGTACAAACACAACAACAAAAATGTCGAAATTATTCAGATATACCTCAAATTATTGGAAAACTGAGTGATAGATTCGCCATGGCATTCCATAAGATCCAAAGAATCTAATTAAAAGGGAGCACACACAAAAGCCAAATAAGGCCAGTAGCCTATGAGAAATCGCAAAATACCCAAGACAATGAACAAGTCCTAATGGGGGGCCCTGGGTCTATCAATATATTTCAATGGTTTCCCAGGGAATTTGATATCATTTTCTTCTGTCTCCACTTTAAATGAAAAAAATAATTATCTTTTTGGCATCCCTGCTTTCAATAAAAAAAAAATTAGGTATTATCATTTTAAAAATGATAGCCCCCTATCCCCCTCCCATATAGGCAATAATTTACAATTTATTTATGAATCATATTTTTGGGGTAACTTCCGGTTCAATCTTTAATTCCCCAACCTTGTACATAGCTTAGTCTATAGCTAAATTTTGTCTCAACCGATGGCTGTTTTTTTTGCGGGGGGGGGGGGGGGTGGGGTAAAAATGTTCCAGAAAGAAGATTGTATTTTCTATCAGGTGTTCAATAATTGAGTATTAAACATTAAGAAAATCTTATCTAAAAGCAGCAAAAAAAAATCTGCAAACTTACAATTCAGCTGTAGAAACAATCTGTCGGCTGTCAATTTCAAAATCCAACAAAAGGCTGAAGCTGTATAGTAGTGAATACGTTCTATAATTCTATTCAACTTGAAAATAAAATTCTTGACTACGAATGATGTAAGAAATAGTCATTGGGAAACTGCATTCGAAATGATTTAAACTCATTTCATAAAGACGATACTTTTTTTGTCAACATATGAAGCCCTATGTATATTGCAATATTTGCAATAGCATATTGCACCTGTCTGGTTTTTATGCATAGTAACAAAAGAGACGAAAATTAATGAACAAGAGAGCAGTGAAGAATTATGGTATACAAAGTAATATTTGGCAGGGAAAGTCACTGGTGATAAATCACTAGGGATGGCACCGTGATTGCGTGATTTTCGGGTATTTGGGGAACCAAATTTTTTTTCGGGGTGATGCATAGATTTTCGGGGAAATACCCGAAAATTCGGGGATAGTGCTCTGCTTGATTTCTAATCAGGAAAATTGAAATACTAAACCACACGAGAAGGAAAAGCTCCGACTTTGCGGTTGACGCAATAAAGAATTGCCGTAAAAATAACTTAAAGTCGACCGAACGCCGCCGCCTCTGCCGGCGGCGTTACAACACTCGGCGGCGTTCGGTCAATCCGCCGGCGCGGCGCCGGGGTCTACTTCAAAGATAGACAATCATAGTAGACAGAATAGGATTCCTAAATTTTTAAAACTAATTGCCCAGTTAATACGTTTCTAAGAATTGTTCACTTGTAACTTTGGCATTATTAGCTTACCATTGGACTTTCTATTATTGTTAGTTAGGCAATGTCTATCATCAATTTGTGAGACCAAAGAAGGTTTTTACAAATGAGATAAGAAAAATCATTAGAGAACAGTGATGTTTTTTACATTAATTGCAAAAAAGCCTAAAAACTAATTGTAGGTAATTTGTAGTTGCAAAGGATAAACACAAAACGGGCTGGGGGCTAATTTACTAGCGGTACCACTCCCCTTTGGAATAACAAACAATTAAAAAATTTCTGATGATGCAAACCAATGAGATTAATTCCCCAGTTTAACACTCTTAGTATGTAATAAGACCAAACATTACTTCAGCCTCTCTGGTTTATAGATAGATTTATTATAAGCCGTATTATTAGGCATATAAGCCGCACACATTTTGAATCTAAACAGTGTGTAAATTAAAATTCCGTTTTCTCTGTTTTCAGTTATATGTGAAAAATTAACTCAACTTCTTTGTATTGAAAACTCTATTAAACCCTTCTAGAAAATACGCGAAGGACATCTCTGGCTAATCAGTGTGAGAATGTTCTTAAGCATATTCCGGAGTACTTAAATACAAATCTTCAAAAGTACCTTTAGAGCGTAACTAAATAATTTTCAAATGCTTATTGATAAAGTTCTACTACATGCTTTTCCGTCAGGAATTTATAAAAAATCGATCCAAAATCAGAATAAATTACAAACTCCTGGCCTTCTTATAAAAAAAAATCTCGTCTTCGTGCCAATATTCACAAGTCTTGATGGTGAGATGAAGTTGTAATAATAATTGTCTAGACTCGGACTTTTAAGCTATATAAAGGCTGTTTTGATGAATAAGAAAAATGCACCTAGGTTCAGTTAATATCACAGTATTATTTATTATTACTGCAGCAAATGAAATATCTCAACAATAACAAGTAAGCTCACTTATCACAGATTTATGGACAAGGGATCGGAATCAGCCAAATAAATTAAAGGCTTAGATACAGCAAAGCCTTTTGTCTGTGAACAGGGGCGTAATTTGCTATGGGGCACGAGGGCAACTGCCCCGCCCAGACCTCGATTTGCCCCCCCCCCCCCCCGACCTGAATTTGCCCCCGCAAGCTGAAATTTAGTTTCTTTAAAAATCTTTTCAAAACTAACGTAAGCCTGCATAATTCAAGCATCAACAAAAACGGATAAGTTTTCTTTAGAATATATTTACTTTTATAGTACTATAAAGTATCTTTATAATACTTTTATAGTATTATAAAGTGTTTCCATGGTACCAAACGGCTCATTTTTCAGTTTTTACAGTCATTTTCAATTGGTTTGGAAAAATTGAATCCAACTCCCCACCCTCCCCCCTCCCAGGATTTTGACGAAATTACGCCACTGTCTGTCAATTAATTCTCCAAATGAATCTGACAGAAATTTTGAGATAGCCCTTTTATTCAAAATAGTCGCAAGATCATATAATAAGAAGGCCTTCGGGGTTAAAAAAAACCTCAGAACCTGGGGACAAGGCTTATAAATCCTGCCCTAGAGGCATATAAGGTTTTTCGGAAGGATGGTTGTATACATGGGCGTACGTAGCTTCTTGTCTAGGAGGGGGGGGGCAGCCAATTATGTGATGAAGAGCGGGGGGGGGGCTGAACTTATATTGTCAGTTCACAAAACCTAACATTGCCAGCAAGCCCTATCATACCTATGAAATTTTTATTAATAAGTAATCGCCAAAAATCATCAATAAGCTTCAGCATTAATATTCTTGGATTAGAGCTAAATCTTTCCAAGGCATTATGGATACTTGCTTCTTGTTTGACTTTTATTCTGTCATTTCGGCTGTTCATTTCCAGCTTCTTCAACCATCTACGTTTCATCAACTGCTTTTTTAGCTATATACCTTTTTTCAACTGCTTTTCAACCATCTGCTTTTTCAGCCATGTCTAGTGTAAATTTGAAGTTCTAGGGAGAGGGGCAGCAGCCCCCCTGCTCTCCGTACGCCCATGGTTGTATAAACTTTAGAGGAAGCTATTTTAATTGGAAACTGAAAGTTCTTGTCCCCTTTTAACTGTCAAAAGTGATAGAGGGCATTTCTTTTTTATTTCTAATCGTTCTTCAAATCATTCCAGGAATTCCCCGTCCTACGTGGAGGATTTACCCGGATAATCCCCCCTACACCTTGGAAGTTCCTTCTTAAAAAATTTCGGTGTATTTCCCAATAAAAAATACTAAACGTAAATAATGGACAAATTGCATAGCTTACAGCTTTGCAACAGTCCTAGGCTTTGCAAAGCCTAGGACTTTGATGAAATTACGCCACTGTCTGTGAATTACTTGAAAAAAACTTCCTAAAGAGAGGTTTTTCACAGAAAAGTAAAGAGTCACATTAAAACCTAAGACGAGCAGAATCCAAGTCTTACAATATTTAAAGTCCTAACAGAGATTACTATCAGCGAATAAACGAAAGTCAAACCGAACAGAAATTAAAATGGATAATCACATCACACCTAAAGATAGCAGACGTTGCTATAGGTGAATCCAAAAACAAACATAAGTTACAACATCAAAATCACTTCAAACCTAAAACGAATATAATTTATCACAAACAGATGTATGGCTACCACCCCCTAAACCCTCTAAAGATTAGAGCGTCATTCGCACTCTTGAAATTAATGTGTATTTCAGCTAGTGTATTATTCATTTGTCACAACATCAACAACAATACGACAAAAAGGAAACATCACAAGGCAAATCAGGGTTTACAAATAAAAGTCATGCTACCCCTTCCTTCTCCTCTCAAAATCTCCTAAACGCTTATGTATCATTTGCATAACCTTGAAAAAGATATGTTTTTTTTTAACAGTGTGGTTTTTTAATACAAAGGGGAAAAAAACTATATTAATCAAGATCTACTGACAGTAAACTGATAGTTTGATATTAATTCCTGGCAATCGCAACAATTTTCTATTTTTCCATTGTTATCACGAGCAGCGTAATACCTAAGTAAAAACGATATAGCTTCTATGTGATGTTTTTTTTATTTTCACTAGATCACTTCTTATTGAAGAATATATCGTAGAAACTTCAGAAAGGGATCATTCGAAAGCAAATTGAAAGTTCTAGCGTGTTTTTAAGAGTCAAAATTAATTAGAGGGCAAAAAGCCCTCCTCCTAATACACCATTTTTCACAGCCCTCCCCCCAAATGACATCCGATCATAATTTTATATAGCCGTTTCGTTCAAAATAGTCGAAAGGTCCAAAAATTATTCCTCCAGGGATGACATGACCCTCCGGAGCACATGAAGCAAGGCCTGGTTATGCAAGCTGCCAATTGTTTGCATTTAGGCATTGTTATTAGGAAAGGGATACTTGATCTTGGGTCTCCACAAAGGCTAAAGGTATTAAGGTGAAACTTTCAAATAATATTGAAGGGAATGTTGAAGTAAATCAAAATACACTATGTGCGCGCAGGTTGTTAAAAGAGGGTATCAGCAATATCTCAGAAACGACTGAGGGTATAAAGTTCTAACTTTCAGGATATACTGAGGGGGATGTTGAACTAATCAAAAGACATTATGTGCATCCAGGTTTCCAAAAGGGCATATCTGCCATATCTCAGGAACAACCAAGGGTATTAAGCTAAATCTTTAGGTTTATATCAAGGGGGGTTTAAAATTGAATCAAAAGACGCTAGACAGCTATAAAACCAAATCAAAGACACCTCCTCCCGTCGACTTGTCTCAGGAACGGCTGAGAGTATGAAGTTGAAACTTTCAGTGAATGTCGAGGGCGTTGTTGAACTAACCAAAACCTGATAATTCCATTAAGGTTGTCAAAAGTCTTATCTCCAATATATCAGGTATGACTAAGAGTTTTAAGTTGCAAATTTCAATGGATGTTGAGGGGGAGGGGTGTTAAATTAGTGACAGTACTAATAGCATTAAAAAAATAATAAGGTCCCAGGTGCAGGTAGTGTGGTAAATGATTTTTTTTTAAATGTGGTGGTTTTGAAGTTAGAGATAAACTACTGAGGACTATGAATATGATTTTTGAAAAAGAGGAAATAAAATAAATAGATTAAATACATTAAATTTATCTACATAGATAATAAATAATAAAAATAAATAAATAAAATATATATTTAATAAATTAAATGTATTTACTCTAAAATAAACAAATCAAATAAATATTTTAAACGACAAGAATTTAATTAAAAATACCTCATTACTGTGCACCTCTTACAAGAATAAGCAACAAGAGCAGTTATTTATTAAAAATAAATAGATAAAACATATTTAATAAATTAAATGTATTTATCCTAAAATAAAAAATCAAATAAATATTTTAAACGACAAGGTTTTAATTAAAAATACCTCATTACAGAGGTGCACCTCTTATAAGAATAAGCAACAAGAGCCAAGTTATATAAATATATTAAATGACTAGGATTTTAATAGTGCGAATAAAAACAAAATTTCTGTAGATATAAAAGTGGATCATCAGTAGAAAAATGAAGCCAGAGGGTATCGAATCACAAAAGCCACCGCAGTCCCGAGGACCTGAAAAAATACAAAAAATTAAACTTGTAAAGCCATAAACATCCCTAAATAAGTTGCTTTAAATTAACTATACAATTAAAACACTCACTCGAATGTTTTTCGAATGATTTAAATTCTAATGAATATTTCCCAAACTTATCGTTATGTACAAAATACACTAACTAAGAATTCAGTGATCCTCTCTTCAAACATTTGTACGTTCTTTTTACGAATAAGCTAATTAAGGAGGGCTCAGATAATTAACACCTAGACTATGACTCATCCCCCTAGCCCATGCAATTTTTTCACGTTTCCTGGATGGATTTGTAACAGGCAATTCATTCAGCGGAGTCAGCTGGTTGCCTCATATTGCAAAGGGCCACGGATTGGTCAGAATCAGGCCAGCATTTGCCAATAGGCTCACTAGGTCCGGGCCTACGGGCGCACAATACCAGGGGCGTAATTAATCATCACTGAGTGATTTTTTTTTCTTAATAAAAACTGGACTGCTGTGATATACTGATAAACTTATTCCATCCATCTTCTACATTATCAAATTTTAAACTCTCTAGTTTAGTATTCAACTGGTCTTGGAAAGTTTCTCTCAAATTCTCATCCTGGAGTCTATGAACACCATAGCCCCAGGAAGGTAGTTCACCATCCTAAATTTCAGCTTAAATTAACCCTAAACACTACTAGATGCTGATATCTTTACTTTTAATATCAAGAACATCACTCCTATATACCTTAGTATCTTTTATTGATCCTGCCAGTCTTCGGTTTACAACAACATAATCAATAACGTTAGCTGTTTAAGTTTAGAGGTAATTCACAACCAGTGAAAAAAGAAAGAGACTGAGATCTTCTGACAAGATTACTAAATGCAAAAAAAAAAAAAAAAAAAAAAAAAAAAAAATATAGAAGTCCATGAACCCAAAAAACAAGTTCAAAAATTAAAAATTTTAAACGAAGTCATTTTCTTAGATGAAAAGCACTAAGGCGACTGAAACCTTATTACTGAATGGAAAATATAATTTTCATTAGATAATTTATTTAATATATATTTATTTAATAATAGATTTTGTGCGTGCTAATCTCTTTCCTGATTTTTCAAGCATCGGAATTTTCTTTAGTTTGCGATATAACTGATGGGTCTATCATCTGGGCTATCATAGCCGTGTTGGGTTAAAGCAGAGTCAAAATTCTCCGGCCTTTCGCGCAACTTCCTAGCTTTTTCAATTGAAGATTTACGCTCAAATAACCCATCCTCTAATCGTTGGTGGGTCTTTCCAATATAAAAAATAACCGCTAGAATAGGGATTCTACAAACATCACTACTTAGAATAGGGCTGTTTCCTATCCTTGCCAGAGTTAAAGAAACCCTGTATTTTGTTTGGATTTTTAAAAGTTGCATATCTTACGCTAACGCGTTAACTTGGAATTAACGTTAACGCAAATTAACGACTTGTGCTGCACATTAACGTTCGTGCATAACACGAGGAATCTAACTTTCTTTTCGGCAAAATTCGGGGAATCCCGAATAAATTATATTGAGATACTCAAGATGATTTGGATTCCCGTTGGTGGTAGCCTATGTCCCAGAATGCTCGTGAGCAAAGAAATTGAGCTTCATTGTAATCTCACTACACGACATGCAGCATCCCCACAGAAAGAAATGATCTACGGATATCACTTAGAAGTGTTAATTGGCGTCCATACAACTCTGTACAATTTACCAGATTAGCCTGAATATAGTTCAACTGAAGAAACAATATAAACAATAATTTACCAAATAGAATTTACCTGAATAAACAATAAGGTTTTACATAGCTTATCTTCTTTCATTGGTCCCAAAATATTGAGTACTGCATTGATAAGCGTCATATTTGAAAACTCTACCACTGATTCTTCTTTTTCCACGAAAGAAACTAAACACAATTTGCTTGCTATCAACAGCACTGGTCGTCCCAATGGGCCCAGTGAAGCAACTTTGCACTTGACTTTGCTAGTTTCTAAGAATCCTGTCTCTTTATTCAATCTAGAAATAGTAAAGCAAGTGAAAAGTTTCTCATGAAAGGGGCAACGATTTCCTCGCTACGCTTTGAATGATTATCGGACAAGACCTTCACATAAAGCGAATAATTTACAATAGACTCTATTTGTAAAGAAAGGGGATATCTAAAGAATTTCCACGGAATTCTCCGTAGGAAAGCTACGTTAAAAATCAGTAATATTTTATTTTGGGGCATGATACACTTTTTATGGAGATATCCCTGCCAAATTCTTTTAGTGTATTACTGAAGATTTATATTCAGCCTGTTTGCAGGCATTTATTTTGGCTCAGCAGGGGGGCAAATTCAACAAAACACTGAAAAAGCTGATTACCAGTAAATAGTACGAGATTAAAAAAGCAATTTTCAGAATAATGACATTCCGTAAGCATAGTCAAGACCTCCTTTGTGTAGGTACCTTCTAGAATGTACAGACCTATGTTGCAGACCATAACAATATTTATCATAGTGTTTGCAAAATATTTTAAACACAAAAACTGTTATACAGACTGCGTTTTGCATAGTAACTGGATCTGCAAAAAGTAAACACGTAAAGTTACATGTAAAGGTAAACATATGTGGATAACAGATATTCTGGAGCAGAGTTTCCACTATCCACAGATTTTTCAGGGTCTCCCCGAATTACCCCGAAAGAAAAGTGGAATATCCGAAACATCTCCAAAAATTTATACCTGTAAATGCACGAGCGTATATGAACACAACTCCTTAATTTCTATTAACCATTAATTTTGAGAAGGGGGGGGGGGTCGAAAAAACCAATTTTCTCTTAGGAAAATTTCTTAGGGAACCCCAAAAAGTTTGGAGATAGTGGAAGCATTGCTACGGAGGGCTAACAAACATCGAATTGCAGAACAAGAATAATAAACATTGATAATTTTGAATAATTTACAGTTTGCTTTTTACAATAATTTAAATAATTATTAACAGAATTATTTAAAGTTTGATGTTTTTGTATTTGTATACTGTATGGTTTAGATATTACACCCGTTTTTTTTTGTTTTTCATTTCTTTAAATTTGTGAAATAGCTATATTAAGGGATTCTCTAGAAAATTGTATAAAAAACTGTCTTATAAATGTGTTTTTTCTTCTTAGCTCTATACATCAGGAATAAAGATCCATATTGTTCTGTCCTTCGGAAAAATTACATAAATTAAAAAATTCAAGAAAAAATATTTCTATTATCTGTAATTTGTTTGAAAAACAGAAAAAAAAGAAAACAGCTTTGACCTTAACAGAAAACGTGTTTCTCTCTTTAGTTTTAAGGGGGGAAACCAATTAGGTCTACAGCACATAATCTTCGATGCTAGTCACTGGAGACTACTACTACTACTAATAACTCACCGCAGCACCAAGCCGCCTGAGGCCAAAACAGATACGTACACTCCTCCTCCTTCCCAATCTATTCAAAGCCTCCCTCTTTACATCCTCCCTGGAAGTTCCCATTTCTTTTAAATCTGTATTTATTACTTTCTCCCAACCCAGACGAGGACGACCTGCTTTCCGTTCAGCCCTAGACGGTTGGCCGAAAAGGACAATTTTAGGCAATCTGTCATGCTTCATCCGCAGAACGTGCCCTAGCCATCTCAACCTTTCTTTCATTATAGCCCTAGAAAGCGGGATTGAACCACATTTTTCGTACAGTCTACTGTTTGAAACACGGTCAGTCAGCCCAGTACCCAAACAATCCGTAGGCAATTTCTCTGGAAAACACCTAGTAAACCTTCCTCCGCTTTTCGGAGCACCCATGCTTCAGAGCCATATTTGACCATTGTTATGACTGTACCTTCCAATATTCTAATCTTGGTTTGCAGACTCATCTTCCTATTCTTCCAAACTTTTTTTAATTATGAAAAAAACACCCTGAGCCGTGGCTATTCTACTTTTAACATCTGCATTGCTCCCACCGCCTTTACTAATAATACTACCAAGGTAAGTGAAGCTGCCCACCTGATCAATCTTTTCGTTACCCAACGTCACCTTTTCATCTTCACTAATTCATAGTCTTAGTGACTTAGTTTTCTTAACATTAATTTTCAAACCTATCCTAGCACACTGAACTCGCATAACCTCTAAAAGTTTATTCTTTTTGCTCACACTTTCATCTAGGATGCTTAAATCATCAGCATAATCTAAGTCCAGGAGAATTTTTCCTCCCCATTTGATTCCGTGGTCTCCCATTGCCTTTCCTGTGTTCCTTAAGACAGAGTCCATCAAAATGATCCATATAAGGGGGATAGAACACAACCTTGCCTAACTCCTGATTTAATACAGAACCAGCTGATAACCTCATTTCCTACCTTAACCGCAGCAGTGTTATTCTCGTACATAGCACTAATCACTTTAATATATTTGTCTGGTATACCATATAAGGATAAGACCTTTGCTAGAGCTCTTCTATAACCAGAATCAAATGCTGGATCATAATCTATACAACTGGGGACCAAAGGTGTTTGACAACTCAGGCACTTCTCAATTATTAGCCTAAGAGTGAAAATTTGGTCGACACATCCTCTACCTTTTCTAAAACCGCGTTGTTTTTCTCTTAAAACTTTGCCTACAGCATCCCTCAGTCTAAAAAGTATCATATTACAAAGTAATTTGCTACCTACAGAGACCAGACTAATGCCCCGATAATTACGACACTCACTCTTATCACCTTTCTTATACAGTGGTTAAATTAAGGTTTTCCTGAAATCGTTAGATACTTCCCCTTTTCAAAAATCATATTCATAATCTTCAGTTCCTCGGAAATTTTATCTTCCAGATCCTCGGCAATTTTATCCATGGCCTCCACTTCAAACCTCCTTAGTTCATATTTTAATGCTTTCTCCACTTTCTTTACATTCCTTTTGTTTTCATATGATCTATCACTCAGATAATTCTTGTACAAGTCCTTTCTCCTTTCTATTAAACATAAAGCTTTTTCACTAATATTCTTAGCTGCAGTTCTAGCTTTCTTCCCTAAGAAATCTTCAGCAACTTGACAAATTATTTTTCTAAAATTATTCCAACCATCTTCCACATTATCAAATTTTAAACTCTCAAGTTTAGTATTCAACTGTTCCTGGAAAGTTTCTCCCAAAATCTCTTCCTGGAGTCTATCATACATCATAATTTCCCGGGAGGTAGTTACCCATCCGAAATTTCCGCTTTAAATGAACCCTAGACACTTCTAGAGGGTGATCTTTACTTTTAACATCAATAAAAGCACTACTATATACCCTATTATATTGTATTGATCCTGCCAGTCTTCGGTTTACTATAACATAATCAATAAGGTTTGCTGTCTTACCATCACGTGAGTATCATGTCAACTTATGGGCCATTTTATGACCAAACACCGTATTGATTATAACTAGATTGTTATACTTGTAAAATTTCAAAAGTCTTAGCCAATACTGTTTTCTTTTCCTACACCAAATTTACCTAGGCTAGGATACCACCTATCCCTATCTCTACCAACCTGGGCGTTAAAATATTCTAGGAAAAACACCATATTTCTACCTGGGACCCTGTCTATTTATTCCTGTAATTGTAAGTAAAATTTATCTGAGTCACTAGTATCTCCGTCAGTCGGTTCAACAGGGGCATATACTACTATAACTGATACCCTGAACTTTTTAGTCATAAAGTGAGCAATTAGTATTCTATTATTAATACCTTCTCAGCCTAAACAAGACTTAGCAGCTTCCTTATTCATCATGAGCCCTACTCCCTGTCTATGTACCCGTCCTTCCTGCCTGAGTAAAAAAATTCTATATCAACATAATTCATGCTTCCTACCCTGGCATATGAGTTTCTGAAACTCCTAATAAGTTCAGTTCGAATCGTCTGAATTCGTCAGTCAAAATGTCGATACGATAGTCATTTTTTAACGTCGTAACATTCCAAGCTCCAGTTTTCATATTCATTAAATCATTGAAATTATTTTGGCATCAGGAAAAACAATGATCCTGGATACCAGAGCAGGACGGGGAACAACATATCTTCTCAAGTCTACACTGAAGTGCTTAAGCCGGCTTAGAGCCGGACAGCAAGAAGTCCCTGGGACCTCCAGTATGAATGGAGGCTCTGTGCAATCCTGGGCCCATCTTGCTCACAACATGGTTTTCAGCACTTGGCAATGCTTTTATATCAACAAGAGTCGAAATCCTGAACAGACAGTCCCAAGCCTATTACCTCCGACTCATTATATATTCATGCCTACAAATTTTATGCTACTATGGGGAGGCAACCAATAGTAGATAAATTAGCTAGCAAGAGGTTTTTCAGCCCGAAAACGCCATTCAAAACAGACATAGCCCAAAAGAACTATCCATTAATCAGAATCCCGTGCAAATGTTGGGTCGTTTACTAGGCTATAATCTCCTCGAGGGGCACCACTCCTCAAGTGGGAATGGGGTTGACCGCAAGGTCCCCAATCTTGTAGGTACCCCAAAAGGGTCGAGGCAGCCCTTTGCAGAGGGCTTTGTTTATAGATCTGGATCTTACTTCCTGCCGCAGTTGTCCTCCTATAAAGGATCCACCCACGATGGTTTTCTACGTCACCATGCAATTTAACCCATTACTGGGAGAATGGTTTGTAACTCATTGGACGTGTGGGCATGCCAGTGAGCCCTGCTGAGTGTACATTTCAGGGGCCTTCTCCCTCCTCCACATGCATTTATTGCCCGGGCGAGGGCTACAGTTTCTATTATGGACCCCCAGGGACAAGGTTCCCCCTTCGGCCGTGCTTCCTATGGAACTAAATTATCTCATTAAGTTGGTACTATTAGCAATTCATCATAACACCAATCCGCCCGAGACCAGCTACGCGCGCTCCACCCATGAACTTCCAATTTTCTATTAATCATTGTTATGCCAACTTCCTGCCCAGCTCGAGGATGTCTTGCTTTTCGTTTGACCACAGATGAACGGCAAAAAAACATGATTTTTGCCAACGTGACATAGGCACCTTAACCAGTCTTCTATTAGAAAATGGGATCGAATCGTAATTTTCCCACATCTTGAAAAACTTCCATTATTTAGTTGAAAAATTTATTTTGTCATTTTCAGTTTCTATTCATCATTATCAGATTCAAAGCACACAAAGTTAAGAATCATAAATTTTAATCATAAATTTGTTCAATGATTCTTATCTCAATGATATACTGAAAGCACTTACATTTTTCAATGTCTTTATTTCAATGATATATTGAAGTAACGCAAAGTTAAAAATCAATGATCTTACAATCAAAGATCCCTATAAGGATCCATGATTTTAACAATCCTTAAATCGATTTGAACGATTATTTAAATGATTTAAACGATCTTCAATGATCCCTATAAGAATCAAGGATCTTAAAAATCCTTAAAAACCAATTAATTTTTAAGGGTCAATTAGTCGTGTTAATACGGATTGGACCAATAGACAGGTTGCATCTGCAGCTGTGGATAGATTTCATACCCAGCCCAATTTTTGAATGGTCCTTTCATTTGTGTTTTTACTTTCATCAGTTATCTTTTTGCTTCCATTATCTTCTTTGCTTTTCAATTTTTTTGTTGTTGTTAGATCAAACTTAGTTTCTATTCTTTCAAAGGTTAGATTTTTCTTTTATACTATATAAATATATTTTTTGAGCAATAGTGACATCTTAGTAGAGGGTCTTTCTCAACATATCTGATGTTACCGTTACTCGCAGGCTTAAAATTATTCTCGTTTGCTTTGTCTTTTGTTTTTTTTTCCATTTTTTTTGTCATTCCCTTTTTGCTAAAAAAGCATACATACTGTAAAAACCCAACGTTTGAAATAATAACTGAAAATTTTGTCTGTTCATTCGTGTTTCTTTACAGCCACTTTTTTGCTTTCATTACGGTAGCTTCCAAGGGTTAAGGTTTTTTATAGTTAGTATAGTATATATATATATATATATATATATATATATATATATATATATATATATATATATATATATATATATATATATATATATATATATATATAATATATATATATATATATATAATATATATATATATATATATATATATATATATATAATATATATATATATATATATATATATAATATATATATATATATATATATATATATATATATATGTATATATATATACATACATGTATATATATATATATATATATATATATATATATATATATATATATATATATATATATATATTATATATATATATATATATATATATATATATATATATATATATATATATGTATGTATATATATATATATATATATATATATATATATATATATATATATATATATATATATATATATATATATATATATAATATATATATATATATATATATATATATGTATATATATATACATATATATATATATATATATATATATATATATATATATATATATATATATATATATATATATATATATATATATATATATATATATATATGACTTAGCTGAAGTCTTTGCCGATATTTCAGCTTTGTTTTCGGTATAGCCTTGGCTGAAAATTATCCAAGTTGTTATCTGTGTTTTTGATTATTTATTCTTCGTTTTCCGTATGCCAAAAAAAAAAAAAAAAAAAAAAAAAAAAAAAAAAAAAAAAAAAAAAAAAAAAAAAAAAAAAAAAAAACATTACTATACAATTCGAAGGAAATGCCATCGTTGAAGCTTCTGAATGACGCACACTGGAACCAACCCCGACGCAACACGCACCTGCACCAACCCAGTCTCTGTCGTTGTTTACAAATGCCATCGGTCGTTTTGTCAACAAATCATCCAGTCTCGATGCAAATTCTAAACTTCATTTGCTGAAGAGCCCTTGGACTCCAGATATCTCCTACATTTTTCCAGTATCCGAAAAAACTGAACTGAAGTTTCAGTTAACTTGGCTCACTCGTTTCAGTTAGTTGTCCTACTCTCCGTCTGAGGACGCTGCTTTTTGCAGATTTTGCGTTCTGTTCTCGTCAGAGACAGCTGGCAAAGGCTGCCTCCAGCGCTTGGGGAATCTAGTCACCAAAGCATTCAGGAACTGGAAGGATGCGATAGAGTGCTTCACAGCTCACCAACAAGCAGAGTTTCATAGAAACTTCATCGTATCGGCTGAAAAATTCATTTCTGTCTCGGAGAAAAGGCAGGGCAATATCGTGCACCAACTAGACGCGGCGAGGAAAGCGCAGGTTCAAGAAAATCGCCAGAAGTTGCGACCAATTGTTGAGACGGTGATATTTTGTGGGCGGCAACAGCTCGCCCTCCGTGGTACCAACGATTCCGGCCCCATTTCGGTCTCGGATCCAGAACCTTCTCACAATGATGGCAACTTCCGAGCACTACTGCGGCTGAGGGCGAGACACGGTGACGATGTTCTGAAGAACCATCTTCTTTCTGCGGCCGGAAATGCCACATATCTTTCTCCCATCATCCAGAATGGTATTATCGCTGCATCCTGGGAGCTTCTTCAGCAGTCTATTGTGGAAAGAGTAAACGCAAGTCCATGCTTTTCGGTGCTTGCCGATGAAACGGCGGAAGTTTCGAATACCGAGCAGCTGTCTGTTTGCGTCCGCTACACTTTCAAAGAGAACCTGCATGAGGACTTCCTTGGTTTTACCCCAGTTTCTGATTTGACTGGGCAAGGTCTGGCTTCATCAATCCTGCGATTTCTCGAAAGCCTTGGTCTTAATCTGAACAAGATGATTGGTCAGGGATATGACGGGTGCAGCAGAAATGAGTGGGCATCTTAGGGGTGTCCAGGCTGTTATACGTGAAAAGTATCCGAAGGCGCTTTACGTCCATTGTAGTGCACAGTCTCAACTTGGTCATCTCTTCTGTATGCTCTATTCTGGCGTTTAAGCATTTCTTCGGTGTCTTGTGACAAGTCTGCAGTTTTTACCATACTTCCCCACTCAGGACACAGAATTTAAAAGAGAAGATCAACGAAATACTACCGGATTTGAAGAAACATACTTTAACCGGATTCTGCGAATCAGTCGTGCGTTTTCTTGAGCTGTACCGACCAATCCTGCGATCCCTGGCAGCTTTTGAAGAGAACGGAAATGCAGAAACTTCTGCAAAAGCGGCGCAGTTGCTGGACACGATGAACCAGTCGCAATTTGTTGTGTGTCTCCATGTGGTCAAAGAGCTTTTCTGCCTTACGCTTCCACTGTGCAAGACTCTTCAGTCAGTTGACTGTGATTTGGCAGCTGCATGCAGGCACGTGGAAATTCTCCTTTCAAAAACAAAGGAAATGCGAGGAAATGCTGCTACTGCTTTCACGTCTATTTTCGACGAAGCTCAGCGTTTTGCCAGCGACATAGGACTGGAGATGACTCGTCCAAGGACGAGAGGTGGCCGGAGTATGCATGCAGACGATCCAGACCTTCTCAACCACTATAGAACCTCGCCCTTTATTCCTTTCCTGGACCACTTCACTTCCGAGCTGAAACAACGATTTGTGCTTCACCAGAAACTGCTGTCAAATCTCAGCGTCCTTTCTCCTGCCAAAATTGTTTCTGTCGATCTGAAGGCATTCAACCTGGAGTCATTGGTTGAATTGTATGGCGATATTCTTCCCGAGTCAGACTGTCTGAAGCAAGAAATTGAGCTATGGCGCATCAAGTGGGAGAATGTTCCAGTATCAGAGAGGCCCACTTGTGCTGTGTCTTCGCTTCAGGCATGCGACGCCACCTTTTTTCCAAATGTTTTTCTTCTTCTGGCTGTTCTTGCGACGTTACCTGTTAGCACTGCTACTCCGGAAAGAAGCTTCTCAACGCTCAGAAGGCTCAAAACCTGGCTGAGAAATTCAACAGGAGAAGAACGATTGAGTAGCTTAGCCCTCCTTGCAGTCCATAGGGACGTTGACATCTGCCCTGACAAGGTCATCGACATTTTTGCAGGGAAGAAAAATCGTCGCCTGGATTTCGTTTTATAGATATTCCCCTTACTTTTAGCTAAAAAAAAAAACAACTAAAAAATATATAGACTACTTCTACTATTTGGCTTCTTTTTGCGTTAACTGTTTTTGCTGTCTCCAAAAAAAAAAAAAAAAAAATAGCTTGTAGTATTTAACTGTATGTAAACACTTGTCTTGTCTTTGCGTTACTATAAAAAAAAAAAAAAAAAAAAAAAAAAAAAAAAAAAAAAAAAAAAAAAAAAAAGCCCCAAAGCCCCTTAAAGACACGAAAGTATGCCTAGTGGACGCGCCCTCGTTCACAAGGGGCGGACTAACGGTCTCGAGCTAACGTAAATGTTGCTCGAGGATGTTAGACAAAGTCCACGGGAAAAAATCGGGTAACCCCCCCCCCCCCCGAACAAAAATCCTGAATACGGCCCTGCTAACAAATCAATGGGATAAAAAACAGATGCAAATTAAATATCTATTTTTCAGCTTTAATCTGACCAAACATTTTCTTAATTGTATTCTTAAAACAAAAAGGAGAGCTAAGAAAAATACTTACGTTGGTAGTCTGTGTCTTGGGCAGGGAACAAGTCTGAAGAGTTGAGGAACTGACAACAAGAAATTGAATACTTGAGGAAGGAAAAATAGCAACAGCGTCTTACTAAAGTGGCCAAGAATGCCCACCACGGCAAAAGTCACTCCACTAAAATAGCAAAAGGTATCTCCAACGAAAAATTTGGCAGGGTACCTTAAAAAAAATAACCCCATTATCGGGCCCAAAGCGATCTCATCATTTCATGATTCCACAAAAGAGTCAAATTAAAGTGTATAACAATTCTAAAAAAATCATTTTTGTTCACGGATTTTAGCTAGAAAATAACAGTGTGTCGCTGAATGCTGAGACTCGTATTTTGCATACACTACACTAGTCAAAACTGCCTCGCGTTGGTTGTGGGTCTTTATAATGATTTATTACAGTGAATTCGAAAATTTGCATTAAAAATCAAGAAAATTAGATTAATCAGAAAGGATTTTATTACGTTAAATAGAGGATTTTATGAATTTTGCAGAAAAGAATGAGCATATTAGTACCCACGAAGTCGTGGGTAAGATACGATCGTTGCCCCTCTCATAGCGTAGAATTATGTCCGTAGCATAAAAATACAAAAGTTATAAGCTTTTGAATTTCGAAAAAAAAATTGATAACCTCTTTTTAAACTTTTCTGGCTCCCTAAGAAATTATTTAAGCTACCCTCGCCCCTACTTGGAAGAATTTCTGTGGAATTTCTTGACTGATGCCCAAGAAAAGTTCCACCCGCATTGATTCATATCTTTTCCCTTTATTTATAGGAAGCCTCTTCCATAGGAATGGCCAGCCGTAACAAAAACACAGAAATGAATAGAAAGAAAAGAAACTAAAACTAAAAAATATATATATAACTAAAATATACTAACATAAAATATATAATATACAATTACTTACATTTACAATTTGCCGCTACCTTCATCAAACCACGAAAGTAACTGGGTTAAAAATTTTAAAATAGCAAATGAACTAGAAATATATTATTGCGACATAATTTTATGCAAAGCTTTTGATGCTGCTATTTGCTTAGGTTTGTTGCTTAAACTAATCCCTTAGACATTATGCAATACTTTATTTTTCAATATGGGTTCATTTTTTAAAATAATATCATAATTAGGGTCAATATTTATATTACCAGTATCTCTATTAATTGATAAACCAGCAAAAATGTGTTTTTTTTTATTTCTAATACTTCAAGAGCCCATTGAGTGAAACCTTTATCATTGGAAATGGCTGTTGCTTCCTCGAACTGCAGAAAATGGTCCGAATTAAAAAATACATGTTCTGCCAAAGTGAAACTTTCTGGAGGCTATGTAAATTGTTGGTGCGTTCGACCGACGTAAAATCTTTCCAGAAATTAGAAAGCTATTCAATGGTCTGATTGATTTAAAACAAATTGACGTATTTCAATAAAGGCCATTTAATTTTCTACCCAAGAATTGGTATGTAAGATAAAAAAGAACATATCTATTCGAAATTGTAGAGTCCAAAAATTGAGAACCTTCGTTTTATTACCTTTTTCATGCTTAAACTGCCTTTTCTTCATTATTTCATTTACAAATTTTACAGAATACCCGTTGCAAAATAAAATATTCCTCAAATACAATAATTCGCTATATAAACACTACGGGGCGGACAAGTTTTAAAAACTATATATACCAATGATATGACTGTTCCCTTTTTACTGAAATTACGTGAGACGAAAGAAAATTTTAATACATGTCCCTGTCATTATGATTTGGTTTTCTATAAATTGAAAAATCAGACCATTGAGTAGCTTCCTAAATTCTGGATGTAACAAGTAACAGTTTGGCAAGTGGAGTGTACAGCATTTCTTGCTCTTGCGGAAAGTTTTACGTCGGTCGAACGCACCAAAAATTTGTGGAGCGTTTTGTTGAGCACCCAAATTCAATAGATAATGCTCTAAAATTTACATAGCCTCCAGAAAGTTTCACTTTGGCAGAACATGTATTTTTTAATTCAGACCATTTTCTGCAGTTCGAGGAAGCAACAGCCATTTCTAATGATAAAGGTTTCACTCAATGGGCTCTTGAAGTATTAGAAATAAAAAAAAAAACACATTTTTGCTGGTTTATCAATTAATAGAGATACCGGTAATATAAATATTGATCCTATTTATGATATTATTTTAAAAAATGAACGCATATGCAAAAATAAAATATTGCAAAATGTCCAAGGGATTAGTTTAACAAACCTAAAAGATTAGCACCATCAAAAGCTTTGCATAAAATTATGTCGCAATAATATATTTCTAGTTCATTTGTTATTCAAAATATTTAATCCAGTTACTTTCGTGATTTGATGAAGGTAGCTGCAAATTGTAAATTTAAGTAATTGTATATTATATATTTCATTTCAATCTATTTTAGTTTAATATATATTTTTCAGTTTTAGTTTCTAGTTTCTTTTTTTTCTTACGCTGAAGACGCCTTGTTATGTACGGGCGAAATATTCGTTGGATTTTTGTTGTTTCTCTTCGCTTTCATTTACTGGCCATAGACTCGTGTGTCTTCTTTATATTCATTTCTTTGTACTAGACTTCAGCTATACATTCATAAAAGTCACAGTTTTACAAAAAATTTAAGAGAGAAATTTTTCCAAAGAAAAAAAAAAGAAAAAATAACCAAATTTTGTTTTAAAATAAAACCATCTTTAAAAAACGACAACTAACACACAAGAAAAAAAAACATAAAATAAACAAATAAATATACGTTTAGTATATACGTAGAGTAACCTCAATCACAATTCAACTATTCTCTCACTATCATATGCACTGAGACCTTAGTCTGTCTTGACCTTTAAAAATCAATTTCAAAAATTAGTACTTAAATTTTGTGACTTAGAAAAATTGCTTTTAAAATCGGACCAACAGTAGGCATGTATATCGCAACTCATTTTCTGAGGTTTTCATTAACTTTTTTATTTATATCAAATAAAACATTAATATGGGAACCTTTAGGAACGCACTGATGATAACTATTTGCCTCAAAAAGAAATGTTAACCCAAAATTTGTGAAGTAAAGGGTTAAGCAATATTAGGGTTAAATTTGAACGGAATTTTTATTCTTTCACCCGTGTTTACTTATATGCTCAAGTAGAAGTTAGTCATGGTAATTCAAGCGTTGTTACGCTGTGAGACATGTATTTTACATGAGAGAGCGAGAGAGAGAAATTCTTTAAGGAAAAACAGAATGACAAAATACCTTAGAAATACTACAAGTTAAAAACAATCACTCTGTCTCTAAAGAGACAGATCGAGTCAAAGTTTCAGTTACTAGGTCCTTTTTACAAGGACAAGTAGCGAGCCTGTGGCCCAACCTTGCTGCAGCGGGGATCGATCCCTGGGCTATATATCGCCAAGAAGAGCATCAATTCATTTTTCTACCACAGGATCAAAACTGAAAATGCGTGTCAAGTTTTTCTACAGTAGTGAACGCTAAGGCAATTCTATTCTGTTTTATCTTTTCATTTATTTTTTTTAACATCTAAGGCTGGAAAATATTGACTTCAATATGACAAGAACTAATTTCATGTTATTTCTATTTTTACAAGTAATTAAAGAAGAGACCATAAACTCGGAAAAAAGAAAAAAAAAATTAAAAATAAAAAGTTTCAAATATACATCATAAAATGGCGTTCAAATTACAACAGTGCTTATTGAAATAAATACTAGTCTCGACATACGAATAAATATACGCATATATGCACATGTCAGACGACATATTGTACACGTTATTTTTTTCCTTCTCTCTCTCTCTCTTTCTCTCCTTCCCCTTACTCTTTCGATTACCAATCGATTTATTCATATGAAAGAAATCTACTTTATAAGCATTAACGGTGATTTGCCGCATGAAGCATAGCTTTTAGGGGCCTTCACAATACAATAATAAAATACGACAAGTACAATAGACGATATACTAAATAATACAATACAAATAAAAGAAACAAGAAAAAATTGAAAAAATAAGAATACACACTAGAATACAATAAAACACAAAAAAAAGAATAACAAGGACGGAAAAAAAAAAAAAAATCAGAAATGAAGAAGGTAAAGAAAACAGAGAAGATCTGGTGAGCATTAAACCATAAAAACAACGAAAGAAGAATAAAAAAGAAAGGGCAAATCCTGAATATAATTTTAAAAGAAGAAGAGAGAGAGAGATATCAAGTAGGATAGAATTCCAAAGAGAAACAAACTGAAAAATGTGAGCTTTTGTGGGGCCGTTGACGAACGTTTAGATCTAAACCTAAACTGGGCTACCATGACAAAACAAAGAAACAATTCTAGAGAAAACAACAAGTATATGGCCAGTAGGAGGAAAAAGAAAATTCCTTTCACAAAATCATAAAAAAATCACCTAGGAATTAAAAAAAAAAAAAAGAGACTAGCAGCACTGGATACCAGTATAAGGATTACTTCTCAGCAGAATGATGAAGTATATTTAATAATTCATTGTCTTACTTTTGCCAGTAGCTTTTGTGCTTTCATAGAGGTAGCTCGTTAATTGCTAATATATTAAATTACTGTGTTTTAAATGGAGTAGTAATTCTATATATTGGTTTGATCGTTTTATTATTATTTCATTCTTTTTGATTTTTTTCTCTTGTAACACTGAACGCTCCTAGCTTTATACAGGCGAAATGTTCAAGTTGATCACTTCTTTTCTTTTTTCTCCTGCTGGTCATAGACCTGTTGTTTTCCCTAGATTTATTTCTTTGTTAAGAACGTTTAGGAACGATAAACTGTCGTGACGAAGAGCGTAACAATGAGGAACCATTGTTCCTTATTGAACCATTGTGTGACGAGGACTGAGGAACCATTGTGTGACGAGGACTGAGCAAACAGAGATTGGGTGTAAGGACGTAGTGTTCCCTGGTAAGCTGAGTAAGCTAAATTTAGACTTTGTAACAGACCTGTATCTGAATAGAGGAAAACCAGAGGGTAAAACCTATGAATATGAACTCTTTCTCTCTCTTTGTATCTAAGCAATGACGTGACCCTCCAGCCGTCAATTGGGTATAAGAGTTAAGCAGCTGAATGAGCTTGTTATAATTGTTAGCTATATTCAGTTAAAAATCTCGATTCTGTGCATTTTTATAAAATATACATAAAGAGAAGCAATTTCACAACCATCCAGCCGTCAATTGGGTATAAGAGTTAAGCAGCTGAATGAGCTTGTTATAATTGTTAGCCATATTCAGTTAAAAATCTCGATTCTGTGCATTTTTATAAAATATACATAAAGAGAAGCAATTTCACAACCCTCCAGCCGTCAATTGGGTATAAGAGTTAAGCAGCTGAATGAGCTTGTTATAATTGTTAGCCATATTCAGTTAAAAACCTCGATTCTGTGCATTTTTATGGAATATACATAAAGAGAAGCAATTTCACAACCCTCCAGCCGTCAATTGGGTATAAGAGTTAAGCAGCTGAATGAGCTTGTTATAATTGTTAGCCATATTCAGTTAAAAACCTCGATTCTGTGCATTTTTATGGAATATACATAAAGAGAAGCAATTTCACAACCCTCCAGCCGTCAATTGGGAATAAGAGCTAAGCAGCTGAATGAGCTTGTTATAATTGTTAGCCATATTCAGTTAAAAACCTCGATTCTGTGCATTTTTATGGAATATACATAAAGAGAAGCAATTTCACAACCCTCCAGCCGTCAATTGGGTATGCAGCTGAATGAGCTTGTTATAATTGTTAGCCATATTCAGTTAAAAACCTCGATTCTGTGCATTTTTATGGAATATACATAAAGAGAAGCAATTTCATCAACCCTCCAGCCGTCAATTGGGTATAAGAGTTAAGCAGCTGAATGAGCTTGTTATAATTGTTAGCCATATTCAGTTAAAAACCTCGATTCTGTGCATTTTTATGGAATATACAAAAAGAGAAGCAATTTCACAACCCTCCAGCCGTCAATTGGGTATAAGAGCTAAGCAGCTGAATGAGCTTGTTATAATTGTTAGCCATATTCAGTTAAAAACCTCGATTCTGTGCATTTTTATGGAAAAATACACAAAGAGAAGCAATTTCACAACCCTCCAGCCGTCAATTGGGTATAAGAGTTAAGCAGCTGAATGAGCTTGCTATAATTATTAGCCATATTCAGTTAAAAACCTCGATTCTGTGCATTTTTATGGAATATACACAAAGAGAAGCAATTTCACAACCCTCCAGCCGTCAATTGGGTATAAGAGCTAAGCAGCTGAATGAGCTTGTTATAATTGTTAGCCATATTCAGTTAAAAACCTCGATTCTGTGCATTTTTATGGAATATACATAAAGAGAAGCAATTTCACAACCCTCCAGCCGTCAATTGGGTATAAGAGTTAAGCAGCTGAATGAGCTTGTTATAATTGTTAGCCATATTCAGTTAAAAACCTCGATTCTGTGCATTTTTATGGAATATACATAAAGAGAAGCAATTTCACAACCCTCCAGCCGTCAATTGGGTATAAGAGCTAAGCAGCTGAATGAGCTTGTTATAATTGTTAGCCATATTCAGTTAAAAACCTCGATTCTGTGCATTTTTATGAAATATACATAAAGAGAAGCAATTTCACAACCCTCCAGCCGTCAATTGGGTATAAGAGTTAAGCAGCTGAATGAGCTTGTTATAATTGTTAGCCATATTCAGTTAAAAAACTCGATTCTGTGCATTTTTATGGAATATACATAAAGAGAAGCAATTTCACAACCCTCCAGCCGTCAATTGGGTATAAGAGTTAAGCAGCTGAATGAGCTTGTTATAATTGTTAGCCATATTCAGTTAAAAACCTCGATTCTGTGCATTTTTATGGAATATACATAAAGAGAAGCAATTTCACAACCCTCCAGCCGTCAATTGGGTATAAGAGCTAAGCAGCTGAATGAGCTTGTTATAATTGTTAGCCATATTCAGTTAAAAACCTCGATTCTGTGCATTTTTATGGAATATACATAAAGAGAAGCAATTTCACAACCCTCCAGCCGTCAATTGGGTATAGAGTAGCAGCTGAATGAGCTTGTTATAATTGTTAGCCATATTCAGTTAAAAACCTCGATTCTGTGCATTTTTATGGAATATACATAAAGAGAAGCAATTTCACAACCCTCCAGCCGTCAATTGGGTATAAGAGTTAAGCAGCTGAATGAGCTTGTTATAATTGTTAGCCATATTCAGTTAAAAACCTCGATTCTGTGCATTTTTATGGAATATACATAAAGAGAAGCAATTTCACAACCCTCCAGCCGTCAATTGGGTATAAGAGCTAAGCAGCTGAATGAGCTTGTTATAATTGTTAGCCATATTCAGTTAAAAACCTCGATTCTGTGCATTTTTATGGAAAAATACACAAAGAGAAGCAATTTCACAACCCTCCAGCCGTCAATTGGGTATAAGAGTTAAGCAGCTGAATGAGCTTGCTATAATTATTAGCCATATTCAGTTAAAAACCTCGATTCTGTGCATTTTTATGGAATATACATAAAGAGAAGCAATTTCACAACCCTCCAGCCGTCAATTGGGTATAAGAGCTAAGCAGCTGAATGAGCTTGTTATAATTGTTAGCCATATTCAGTTAAAAACCTCGATTCTGTGCATTTTTATGGAATATACATAAAGAGAAGCAATTTCACAACCCTCCAGCCGTCAATTGGGTATAAGAGTTAAGCAGCTGAATGAGCTTGTTATAGTTGTTAGCCATATTCAGTTAAAAACCTCGATTCTGTGCATTTTTATGGAATATAAATAAAGAGAAGCAATTTCACAACCCTCCAGCCGTCAATTGGGTATAAGAGCTAAGCAGCTGAATGAGCTTGTTATAATTGTTAGCTATATTCAGTTAAAAACCTCGATTCTGTGCATTTTTATGGAATATACATAAAGAGAAGCAATTTCACAACCCTCCAGCCGTCAATTGGGTATAAGAGTTAAGCAGCTGAATGAGCTTGTTATAATTGTTAGCCATATTCAGTTAAAAAACTCGATTCTGTGCATTTTTATGGAATATACATAAAGAGAAGCAATTTCACAACTCTCCAGCCGTCAATTGGGTATAAGAGTTAAGCAGCTGAATGAGCTTGTTATAATTGTTAGCCATATTCAGTTAAAAACCTCGATTCTGTGCATTTTTATGGAATATACATAAAGAGAAGCAATTTCATAACGCTCCAGCCGTCAATTGGGTATAAGAGCTAAGCAGCTGAATGAGCTTGTTATAATTGTTAGCCATATTCAGTTAAAAACCTCGATTCTGTGCATTTTTATGGAATATACATAAAGAGAAGCAATTTCACAACCCTCCAGCCGTCAATTGGGTATAAGAGTTAAGCAGCTGAATGAGCTTGTTATAATTGTTAGCCATATTCAGTTAAAAACCTCGATTCTGTGCATTTTTATGGAATATACATAAAGAGAAGCAATTTCACAACCCTCCAGCCGTCAATTGGGTATAAGAGTTAAGCAGCTGAATGAGCTTGTTATAATTGTTAGCCATATTCAGTTAAAAACCTCGATTCTGTGCATTTTTATTGAATATACATAAAGAGAAGCAATTTCACAACCCTCCAGCCGTCAATTGGGTATAAGAGTTAAGCAGCTGAATGAGCTTGTTATAATTGTTAGCCATATTCAGTTAAAAACCTCGATTCTGTGCATTTTTATGGAATATACATAAAGAGAAGCAATTTCACAACCCTCCAGCCGTCAATTGGGTATAAGAGCTAAGCAGCTGAATGAGCTTGTTATAATTGTTAGCCATATTCAGTTAAAAACCTCGATTCTGTGCATTTTTATGGAATATACATAAAGAGAAGCAATTTCACAACCCTCCAGCCGTCAATTGGGTATAAGAGTTAAGCAGCTGAATGAGCTTGTTATAATTGTTAGCCATATTCAGTTAAAAACCTCGATTCTGTGCATTTTTATGGAATATACATAAAGAGAAGCAATTTCACAACCCTCCAGCCGTCAATTGGGTATAAGAGCTAAGCAGCTGAATGAGCTTGTTATAATTGTTAGCCATATTCAGTTAAAAACCTCGATTCTGTGCATTTTTATGGAATATACATAAAGAGAAGCAATTTCACAACCCTCCAGCCGTCAATTGGGTATAAGAGTTAAGCAGCTGAATGAGCTTGTTATAATTGTTAGCCATATTCAGTTAAAAACCTCGATTCTGTGCATTTTTATGGAATATACATAAAGAGAAGCAATTTCACAACCCTCCAGCCGTCAATTGGGTATAAGAGCTAAGCAGCTGAATGAGCTTGTTATAATTGTTAGCCATATTCAGTTAAAAACCTCGATTCTGTGCATTTTTATGGAATATACATAAAGAGAAGCAATTTCACAACCCTCCAGCCGTCAATTGGGTATAAGAGTTAAGCAGCTGAATGAGCTTGTTATAATTGTTAGCCATATTCAGTTAAAAACCTCGATTCTGTGCATTCTTATGAAATATACACAAAGAGAAGCAATTTCACAACCCTCCAGCCGTCAATTGGGTATAAGAGTTAAGCAGCTGAATGAGCTTGTTATAATTGTTAGCCATATTCAGTTAAAAACCTCGATTCTGTGCATTTTTATGGAATATACATAAAGAGAAGCAATTTCACAACCCTCCAGCCGTCAATTGGGTATAAGAGCTAAGCAGCTGAATGAGCTTGTTATAATTGTTAGCCATATTCAGTTAAAAACCTCGATTCTGTGCATTTTTATGGAATATACATAAAGAGAAGCAATTTCACAACCCTCCAGCCGTCAATTGGGTATAAGAGTTAAGCAGCTGAATGAGCTTGTTATAATTGTTAGCCATATTCAGTTAAAAACCTCGATTCTGTGCATTTTTATGGAATATACATAAAGAGAAGCAATTTCACAACCCTCCAGCCGTCAATTGGGTATAAGAGCTAAGCAGCTGAATGAGCTTGTTATAATTGTTAGCTATATTCAGTTAAAAACCTCGATTCTGTGCATTTTTATGGAATATACATAAAGAGAAGCAATTTCACAACCCTCCAGCCGTCAATTGGGTATAAGAGTTAAGCAGCTGAATGAGCTTGTTATAATTGTTAGCCATATTCAGTTAAAAACCTCGATTCTGTGCATTTTTATGGAATATACATAAAGAGAAGCAATTTCACAACCCTCCAGCCGTCAATTGGGTATAAGAGCTAAGCAGCTGAATGAGCTTGTTATAATTGTTAGCCATATTCAGTTAAAAACCTCGATTCTGTGCATTTTTATGGAATATACATAAAGAGAAGCAATTTCACAACCCTCCAGCCGTCAATTGGGTATAAGAGTTAAGCAGCTGAATGAGCTTGTTATAATTGTTAGCCATATTCAGTTAAAAACCTCGATTCTGTGCATTTTTATGGAATATACATAAAGAGAAGCAATTTCACAACCCTCCAGCCGTCAATTGGGTATAAGAGTTAAGCAGCTGAATGAGCTTGTTATAATTGTTAGCCATATTCAGTTAAAAACCTCGATTCTGTGCATTTTTATGGAATATACATAAAGAGAAGCAATTTCACAACCCTCCAGCCGTCAATTGGGTATAAGAGCTAAGCAGCTGAATGAGCTTGTTATAATTGTTAGCCATATTCAGTTAAAAACCTCGATTCTGTGCATTTTTATGGAATATACATAAAGAGAAGCAATTTCACAACCCTCCAGCCGTCAATTGGGTATAAGAGTTAAGCAGCTGAATGAGCTTGTTATAATTGTTAGCCATATTCAGTTAAAAACCTCGATTCTGTGCATTTTTATGGAATATACATAAAGAGAAGCAATTTCACAACCCTCCAGCCGTCAATTGGGTATAAGAGCTAAGCAGCTGAATGAGCTTGTTATAATTGTTAGCCATATTCAGTTAAAAACCTCGATTCTGTGCATTTTTATGGAATATACATAAAGAGAAGCAATTTCACAACCCTCCAGCCGTCAATTGGGTATAAGAGTTAAGCAGCTGAATGAGCTTGTTATAATTGTTAGCCATATTCAGTTAAAAACCTCGATTCTGTGCATTTTTATGGAATATACATAAAGAGAAGCAATTTCACAACCCTCCAGCCGTCAATTGGGTATAAGAGCTAAGCAGCTGAATGAGCTTGTTATAATTGTTAGCCATATTCAGTTAAAAACCTCGATTCTGTGCATTTTTATGGAATATACATAAAGAGAAGCAATTTCACAACCCTCCAGCCGTCAATTGGGTATAAGAGCTAAGCAGCTGAATGAGCTTGTTATAATTGTTAGCCATATTCAGTTAAAAACCTCGATTCTGTGCATTTTTATGGAATATACATAAAGAGAAGCAATTTCACAACCCTCCAGCCGTCAATTGGGTATAAGAGTTAAGCAGCTGAATGAGCTTGTTATAATTGTTAGCCATATTCAGTTAAAAACCTCGATTCTGTGCATTTTTATGGAATATACATAAAGAGAAGCAATTTCACAACCCTCCAGCCGTCAATTGGGTATAAGAGTTAAGCAGCTGAATGAGCTTGTTATAATTGTTAGCCATATTCAGTTAAAAACCTCGATTCTGTGCATTTTTATGGAATATACATAAAGAGAAGCAATTTCACAACCCTCCAGCCGTCAATTGGGTATAAGAGTTAAGCAGCTGAATGAGCTTGTTATAATTGTTAGCCATATTCAGTTAAAAACCTCGATTCTGTGCATTTTTATGGAATATACATAAAGAGAAGCAATTTCACAACCCTCCAGCCGTCAATTGGGTATAAGAGCTAAGCAGCTGAATGAGCTTGTTATAATTGTTAGCCATATTCAGTTAAAAACCTCGATTCTGTGCATTTTTATGGAATATACATAAAGAGAAGCAATTTCACAACCCTCCAGCCGTCAATTGGGTATAAGAGTTAAGCAGCTGAATGAGCTTGTTATAATTGTTAGCCATATTCAGTTAAAAACCTCGATTCTGTGCATTTTTATGGAATATACATAAAGAGAAGCAATTTCACAACCCTCCAGCCGTCAATTGGGTATAAGAGCTAAGCAGCTGAATGAGCTTGTTATAATTGTTAGCCATATTCAGTTAAAAACCTCGATTCTGTGCATTTTTATGGAATATACATAAAGAGAAGCAATTTCACAACCCTCCAGCCGTCAATTGGGTATAAGAGTTAAGCAGCTGAATGAGCTTGTTATAATTGTTAGCCATATTCAGTTAAAAACCTCGATTCTGTGCATTTTTATGGAATATACATAAAGAGAAGCAATTTCACAACCCTCCAGCCGTCAATTGGGTATAAGAGCTAAGCAGCTGAATGAGCTTGTTATAATTGTTAGCCATATTCAGTTAAAAACCTCGATTCTGTGCATTTTTATGGAATATACATAAAGAGAAGCAATTTCACAACCCTCCAGCCGTCAATTGGGTATAAGAGCTAAGCAGCTGAATGAGCTTGTTATAATTGTTAGCCATATTCAGTTAAAAACCTCGATTCTGTGCATTTTTATGGAATATACATAAAGAGAAGCAATTTCACAACCCTCCAGCCGTCAATTGGGTATAAGAGTTAAGCAGCTGAATGAGCTTGTTATAATTGTTAGCCATATTCAGTTAAAAACCTCGATTCTGTGCATTTTTATGGAATATACATAAAGAGAAGCAATTTCACAACCCTCCAGCCGTCAATTGGGTATAAGAGTTAAGCAGCTGAATGAGCTTGTTATAATTGTTAGCCATATTCAGTTAAAAACCTCGATTCTGTGCATTTTTATGGAATATACATAAAGAGAAGCAATTTCACAACCCTCCAGCCGTCAATTGGGTATAAGAGTTAAGCAGCTGAATGAGCTTGTTATAATTGTTAGCCATATTCAGTTAAAAACCTCGATTCTGTGCATTTTTATGGAATATACATAAAGAGAAGCAATTTCACAACCCTCCAGCCGTCAATTGGGTATAAGAGCTAAGCAGCTGAATGAGCTTGTTATAATTGTTAGCCATATTCAGTTAAAAACCTCGATTCTGTGCATTTTTATGGAATATACATAAAGAGAAGCAATTTCACAACCCTCCAGCCGTCAATTGGGTATAAGAGTTAAGCAGCTGAATGAGCTTGTTATAATTGTTAGCCATATTCAGTTAAAAACCTCGATTCTGTGCATTTTTATGGAATATACATAAAGAGAAGCAATTTCACAACCCTCCAGCCGTCAATTGGGTATAAGAGTTAAGCAGCTGAATGAGCTTGTTATAATTGTTAGCCATATTCAGTTAAAAACCTCGATTCTGTGCATTTTTATGGAATATACATAAAGAGAAGCAATTTCACAACCCTCCAGCCGTCAATTGGGTATAAGAGCTAAGCAGCTGAATGAGCTTGTTATAATTGTTAGCCATATTCAGTTAAAAACCTCGATTCTGTGCATTTTTATGGAATATACATAAAGAGAAGCAATTTCACAACCCTCCAGCCGTCAATTGGGTATAAGAGTTAAGCAGCTGAATGAGCTTGTTATAATTGTTAGCCATATTCAGTTAAAAACCTCGATTCTGTGCATTTTTATGGAATATACATAAAGAGAAGCAATTTCACAACCCTCCAGCCGTCAATTGGGTATAAGAGCTAAGCAGCTGAATGAGCTTGTTATAATTGTTAGCCATATTCAGTTAAAAACCTCGATTCTGTGCATTTTTATGGAATATACATAAAGAGAAGCAATTTCACAACCCTCCAGCCGTCAATTGGGTATAAGAGTTAAGCAGCTGAATGAGCTTGTTATAATTGTTAGCCATATTCAGTTAAAAACCTCGATTCTGTGCATTTTTATGGAATATACATAAAGAGAAGCAATTTCACAACCCTCCAGCCGTCAATTGGGTATAAGAGCTAAGCAGCTGAATGAGCTTGTTATAATTGTTAGCCATATTCAGTTAAAAACCTCGATTCTGTGCATTTTTATGGAATATACATAAAGAGAAGCAATTTCACAACCCTCCAGCCGTCAATTGGGTATAAGAGTTAAGCAGCTGAATGAGCTTGTTATAATTGTTAGCCATATTCAGTTAAAAACTCGATTCTGTGCATTTTTATGGAATATACATAAAGAGAAGCAATTTCACAACCCTCCAGCCGTCAATTGGGTATAAGAGTTAAGCAGCTGAATGAGCTTGTTATAATTGTTAGCCATATTCAGTTAAAAACCTCGATTCTGTGCATTTTTATGGAATATACATAAAGAGAAGCAATTTCACAACCCTCCAGCCGTCAATTGGGTATAAGAGCTAAGCAGCTGAATGAGCTTGTTATAATTGTTAGCCATATTCAGTTAAAAACCTCGATTCTGTGCATTTTTATGGAATATACATAAAGAGAAGCAATTTCACAACCCTCCAGCCGTCAATTGGGTATAAGAGTTAAGCAGCTGAATGAGCTTGTTATAATTGTTAGCCATATTCAGTTAAAAACCTCGATTCTGTGCATTTTTATGGAATATACATAAAGAGAAGCAATTTCACAACCCTCCAGCCGTCAATTGGGTATAAGAGTTAAGCAGCTGAATGAGCTTGTTATAATTGTTAGCCATATTCAGTTAAAAACCTCGATTCTGTGCATTTTTATGGAATATACATAAAGAGAAGCAATTTCACAACCCTCCAGCCGTCAATTGGGTATAAGAGCTAAGCAGCTGAATGAGCTTGTTATAATTGTTAGCCATATTCAGTTAAAAACCTCGATTCTGTGCATTTTTATGGAATATACATAAAGAGAAGCAATTTCACAACCCTCCAGCCGTCAATTGGGTATAAGAGTTAAGCAGCTGAATGAGCTTGTTATAATTGTTAGCCATATTCAGTTAAAAACCTCGATTCTGTGCATTTTTATGGAATATACATAAAGAGAAGCAATTTCACAACCCTCCAGCCGTCAATTGGGTATAAGAGCTAAGCAGCTGAATGAGCTTGTTATAATTGTTAGCCATATTCAGTTAAAAACCTCGATTCTGTGCATTTTTATGGAATATACATAAAGAGAAGCAATTTCACAACCCTCCAGCCGTCAATTGGGTATAAGAGTTAAGCAGCTGAATGAGCTTGTTATAATTGTTAGCCATATTCAGTTAAAAACCTCGATTCTGTGCATTTTTATGGAATATACATAAAGAGAAGCAATTTCACAACCCTCCAGCCGTCAATTGGGTATAAGAGCTAAGCAGCTGAATGAGCTTGTTATAATTGTTAGCTATATTCAGTTAAAAACCTCGATTCTGTGCATTTTTATGGAATATACATAAAGAGAAGCAATTTCACAACCCTCCAGCCGTCAATTGGGTATAAGAGTTAAGCAGCTGAATGAGCTTGTTATAATTGTTAGCCATATTCAGTTAAAAAACTCGATTCTGTGCATTTTTATGGAATATACATAAAGAGAAGCAATTTCACAACCCTCCAGCCGTCAATTGGGTATAAGAGTTAAGCAGCTGAATGAGCTTGTTATAATTGTTAGCCATATTCAGTTAAAAACCTCGATTCTGTGCATTTTTATGGAATATACATAAAGAGAAGCAATTTCACAACCCTCCAGCCGTCAATTGGGTATAAGAGCTAAGCAGCTGAATGAGCTTGTTATAATTGTTAGCCATATTCAGTTAAAAACCTCGATTCTGTGCATTTTTATGGAATATACATAAAGAGAAGCAATTTCACAACCCTCCAGCCGTCAATTGGGTATAAGAGTTAAGCAGCTGAATGAGCTTGTTATAATTGTTAGCCATATTCAGTTAAAAACCTCGATTCTGTGCATTTTTATGGAATATACATAAAGAGAAGCAATTTCACAACCCTCCAGCCGTCAATTGGGTATAAGAGCTAAGCAGCTGAATGAGCTTGTTATAATTGTTAGCTATATTCAGTTAAAAACCTCGATTCTGTGCATTTTATGGAATATACATAAAGAGAAGCAATTTCACAACCCTCCAGCCGTCAATTGGGTATAAGAGTTAAGCAGCTGAATGAGCTTGTTATAATTGTTAGCCATATTCAGTTAAAAAACTCAATTCTGTGCATTTTTATGGAATATACATAAAGAGAAGCAATTTCACAACCCTCCAGCCGTCAATTGGGTATAAGAGTTAAGCAGCTGAATGAGCTTGTTATAATTGTTAGCCATATTCAATTAAAAACCTCGATTCTGTGCATTTAAAAACCTCGATGCTGTGCATTTTTATGGAATATACATAAAGAGAAGCAATTTCACAACCCTCCAGCCGTCAATTGGGTATAAGAGCTAAGCAGCTGAATGAGCTTGTTATAATTGTTAGCCATATTCAGTTAAAAACCTCGATTCTGTGCATTTTTATGGAATATACATAAAGAGAAGCAATTTCACAACCCTCCAGCCGTCAATTGGGTATAAGAGTTAAGCAGCTGAATGAGCTTGTTATAATTCTTAGCCATATTCAGTTAAAAACCTCGATTCTGTGCATTTTTATAAAATATACATAAAGAGAAGCAATTTCACAACCCTCCAGCCGTCAATTGGGTATAAGAGTTAAGCAGCTGAATGAGCTTGTTATAATTGTTAGCCATATTCAGTTAAAAAACCTCGATTCTGTGCATTTTTATGGAATATACATAAAGAGAAGCAATTTCACAAACCTCCAGCCGTCAATTGGGTATAAGAGTTAAGCAGCTGAATGAGCTTGTTATAATTGTTAGCCATATTCAGTTAAAAACCTCGATTCTGTGCATTTTTATGGAATATACATAAAGAGAAGCAATTTCACAACCCTCCAGCCGTCAATTGGGTATAAGAGCTAAGCAGCTGAATGAGCTTGTTATAATTGTTAGCCATATTCAGTTAAAAACCTCGATTCTGTGCATTTTTATGGAATATACATAAAGAGAAGCAATTTCACAACCCTCCAGCCGTCAATTGGGTATAAGAGTTAAGCAGCTGAATGAGCTTGTTATAATTGTTAGCCATATTCAGTTAAAAACCTCGATTCTGTGCATTTTTATGGAATATACATAAAGAGAAGCAATTTCACAACCCTCCAGCCGTCAATTGGGTATAAGAGTTAAGCAGCTGAATGAGCTTGTTATAATTGTTAGCCATATTCAGTTAAAAACCTCGATTCTGTGCATTTTTATGGAATATACATAAAGAGAAGCAATTTCACAACCCTCCAGCCGTCAATTGGGTATAAGAGCTAAGCAGCTGAATGAGCTTGTTATAATTGTTAGCCATATTCAGTTAAAAACCTCGATTCTGTGCATTTTTATGGAATATACATAAAGAGAAGCAATTTCACAACCCTCCAGCCGTCAATTGGGTATAAGAGTTAAGCAGCTGAATGAGCTTGTTATAATTGTTAGCCATATTCAGTTAAAAACCTCGATTCTGTGCATTTTTATGGAATATACATAAAGAGAAGCAATTTCACAACCCTCCAGCCGTCAATTGGGTATAAGAGCTAAGCAGCTGAATGAGCTTGTTATAATTGTTAGCCATATTCAGTTAAAAACCTCGATTCTGTGCATTTTTATGGAATATACATAAAGAGAAGCAATTTCACAACCCTCCAGCCGTCAATTGGGTATAAGAGTTAAGCAGCTGAATGAGCTTGTTATAATTGTTAGCCATATTCAGTTAAAAACCTCGATTCTGTGCATTTTTATGGAATATACATAAAGAGAAGCAATTTCACAACCCTCCAGCCGTCAATTGGGTATAAGAGCTAAGCAGCTGAATGAGCTTGTTATAATTGTTAGCTATATTCAGTTAAAAACCTCGATTCTGTGCATTTTTATGGAATATACATAAAGAGAAGCAATTTCACAACCCTCCAGCCGTCAATTGGGTATAAGAGTTAAGCAGCTGAATGAGCTTGTTATAATTGTTAGCCATATTCAGTTAAAAAACTCGATTCTGTGCATTTTTATGGAATATACATAAAGAGAAGCAATTTCACAACCCTCCAGCCGTCAATTGGGTATAAGAGTTAAGCAGCTGAATGAGCTTGTTATAATTGTTAGCCATATTCAGTTAAAAACCTCGATTCTGTGCATTTTTATGGAATATACATAAAGAGAAGCAATTTCACAACCCTCCAGCCGTCAATTGGGTATAAGAGCTAAGCAGCTGAATGAGCTTGTTATAATTGTTAGCCATATTCAGTTAAAAACCTCGATTCTGTGCATTTTTATGGAATATACATAAAGAGAAGCAATTTCACAACCCTCCAGCCGTCAATTGGGTATAAGAGTTAAGCAGCTGAATGAGCTTGTTATAATTGTTAGCCATATTCAGTTAAAAACCTCGATTCTGTGCATTTTTATTGAATATACATAAAGAGAAGCAATTTCACAACCCTCCAGCCGTCAATTGGGTATAAGAGTTAAGCAGCTGAATGAGCTTGTTATAATTGTTAGCCATATTCAGTTAAAAACCTCGATTCTGTGCATTTTTATGGAATATACATAAAGAGAAGCAATTTCACAACCCTCCAGCCGTCAATTGGGTATAAGAGCTAAGCAGCTGAATGAGCTTGTTATAATTGTTAGCCATATTCAGTTAAAAACCTCGATTCTGTGCATTTTTATGGAATATACATAAAGAGAAGCAATTTCACAACCCTCCAGCCGTCAATTGGGTATAAGAGTTAAGCAGCTGAATGAGCTTGTTATAATTGTTAGCCATATTCAGTTAAAAACCTCGATTCTGTGCATTTTTATGGAATATACATAAAGAGAAGCAATTTCACAACCCTCCAGCCGTCAATTGGGTATAAGAGCTAAGCAGCTGAATGAGCTTGTTATAATTGTTAGCCATATTCAGTTAAAAACCTCGATTCTGTGCATTTTTATGGAATATACATAAAGAGAAGCAATTTCACAACCCTCCAGCCGTCAATTGGGTATAAGAGTTAAGCAGCTGAATGAGCTTGTTATAATTGTTAGCCATATTCAGTTAAAAACCTCGATTCTGTGCATTTTTATGGAATATACATAAAGAGAAGCAATTTCACAACCCTCCAGCCGTCAATTGGGTATAAGAGCTAAGCAGCTGAATGAGCTTGTTATAATTGTTAGCCATATTCAGTTAAAACCTCGATTCTGTGCATTTTTATGGAATATACATAAAGAGAAGCAATTTCACAACCCTCCAGCCGTCAATTGGGTATAAGAGTTAAGCAGCTGAATGAGCTTGTTATAATTGTTAGCCATATTCAGTTAAAAACCTCGATTCTGTGCATTTTTATGGAATATACATAAAGAGAAGCAATTTCACAACCCTCCAGCCGTCAATTGGGTATAAGAGTTAAGCAGCTGAATGAGCTTGTTATAATTGTTAGCCATATTCAGTTAAAAACCTCGATTCTGTGCATTTTTATGGAATATACATAAAGAGAAGCAATTTCACAACCCTCCAGCCGTCAATTGGGTATAAGAGCTAAGCAGCTGAATGAGCTTGTTATAATTGTTAGCCATATTCAGTTAAAAACCTCGATTCTGTGCATTTTTATGGAATATACATAAAGAGAAGCAATTTCACAACCCTCCAGCCGTCAATTGGGTATAAGAGTTAAGCAGCTGAATGAGCTTGTTATAATTGTTAGCCATATTCAGTTAAAAACCTCGATTCTGTGCATTTTTATGGAATATACATAAAGAGAAGCAATTTCACAACCCTCCAGCCGTCAATTGGGTATAAGAGCTAAGCAGCTGAATGAGCTTGTTATAATTGTTAGCCATATTCAGTTAAAAACCTCGATTCTGTGCATTTTTATGGAATATACATAAAGAGAAGCAATTTCACAACCCTCCAGCCGTCAATTGGGTATAAGAGTTAAGCAGCTGAATGAGCTTGTTATAATTGTTAGCCATATTCAGTTAAAAACCTCGATTCTGTGCATTTTTATGGAATATACATAAAGAGAAGCAATTTCACAACCCTCCAGCCGTCAATTGGGTATAAGAGTTAAGCAGCTGAATGAGCTTGTTATAATTGTTAGCCATATTCAGTTAAAAACCTCGATTCTGTGCATTTTTATGGAATATACATAAAGAGAAGCAATTTCACAACCCTCCAGCAGTCAATTGGGTATAAGAGTTAAGCAGCTGAATGAGCTTGTTATAATTGTTAGCCATATTCATTAAAAACCTCGATTCTGTGCATTTTTATGGAATATACATAAAGAGAAGCAATTTCACAACCCTCCAGCCGTCAATTGGGTATAAGAGCTAAGCAGCTGAATGAGCTTGTTATAATTGTTAGCCATATTCAGTTAAAAACCTCGATTCTGTGCATTTTTATGGAATATACATAAAGAGAAGCAATTTCACAACCCTCCAGCCGTCAATTGGGTATAAGAGTTAAGCAGCTGAATGAGCTTGTTATAATTGTTAGCCATATTCAGTTAAAAACCTCGATTCTGTGCATTTTTATGGAATATACATAAAGAGAAGCAATTTCACAACCCTCCAGCCGTCAATTGGGTATAAGAGCTAAGCAGCTGAATGAGCTTGTTATAATTGTTAGCCATATTCAGTTAAAAACCTCGATTCTGTGCATTTTTATGGAATATACATAAAGAGAAGCAATTTCACAACCCTCCAGCCGTCAATTGGGTATAAGAGTTAAGCAGCTGAATGAGCTTGTTATAATTGTTAGCCATATTCAGTTAAAAACCTCGATTCTGTGCATTTTTATGGAATATACATAAAGAGAAGCAATTTCACAACCCTCCAGCCGTCAATTGGGTATAAGAGCTAAGCAGCTGAATGAGCTTGTTATAATTGTTAGCCATATTCAGTTAAAAACCTCGATTCTGTGCATTTTTATGGAATATACATAAAGAGAAGCAATTTCACAACCCTCCAGCCGTCAATTGGGTATAAGAGTTAAGCAGCTGAATGAGCTTGTTATAATTGTTAGCCATATTCAGTTAAAAACTCGATTCTGTGCATTTTTATGGAATATACATAAAGAGAAGCAATTTCACAACCCTCCAGCCGTCAATTGGGTATAAGAGTTAAGCAGCTGAATGAGCTTGTTATAACTGTTAGCCATATTCAGTTAAAAACCTCGATTCTGTGCATTTTTATGGAATATACATAAAGAGAAGCAATTTCACAACCCTCCAGCCGTCAATTGGGTATAAGAGCTAAGCAGCTGAATGAGCTTGTTATAATTGTTAGCCATATTCAGTTAAAAACCTCGATTCTGTGCATTTTTATGGAATATACATAAAGAGAAGCAATTTCACAACCCTCCAGCCGTCAATTGGGTATAAGAGTTAAGCAGCTGAATGAGCTTGTTATAATTGTTAGCCATATTCAGTTAAAAACCTCGATTCTGTGCATTTTTATGGAATATACATAAGAGAAGCAATTTCACAACCCTCCAGCCGTCAATTGGGTATAAGAGTTAGGCAGCTGAATGAGCTTGTTATAATTGTTAGCCATATTCAGTTAAAAACCTCGATTCTGTGCATTTTTATGGAATATACATAAAGAGAAGCAATTTCACAACCCTCCAGCCGTCAATTGGGTATAAGAGCTAAGCAGCTGAATGAGCTTGTTATAATTGTTAGCCATATTCAGTTAAAAACCTCGATTCTGTGCATTTTTATGGAATATACATAAAGAGAAGCAATTTCACAACCCTCCAGCCGTCAATTGGGTATAAGAGTTAAGCAGCTGAATGAGCTTATTATAATTGTTAGCCATATTCAATTAAAAACCTCGATTCTGTGCATTTTTATGGAATATACATAAAGAGAAGCAATTTCACAACCCTCCAGCCGTCAATTGGGTATAAGAGCTAAGCAGCTGAATGAGCTTGTTATAATTGTTAGCCATATTCAGTTAAAAACCTCGATTCTGTGCATTTTTATGGAATATACATAAAGAGAAGCAATTTCACAACCCTCCAGCCGTCAATTGGGTATAAGAGTTAAGCAGCTGAATGAGCTTGTTATAATTGTTAGCCATATTCAGTTAAAAACCTCGATTCTGTGCATTTTTATGGAATATACATAAAGAGAAGCAATTTCACAACCCTCCAGCCGTCAATTGGGTATAAGAGTTAGGCAGCTGAATGAGCTTGTTATAATTGTTAGCCATATTCAGTTAAAAACCTCGATTCTGTGCATTTTTATGGAATATACATAAAGAGAAGCAATTTCACAACCCTCCAGCCGTCAATTGGGTATAAGAGCTAAGCAGCTGAATGAGCTTGTTATAATTGTTAGCCATATTCAGTTAAAAACCTCGATTCTGTGCATTTTTTGGAATATACATAAAGAGAAGCAATTTCACAACCCTCCAGCCGTCAATTGGGTATAAGAGTTAAGCAGCTGAATGAGCTTATTATAATTGTTAGCCATATTCAATTAAAAACCTCAATTCTGTGCATTTTTATGGAATATACATAAAGAGAAGCAATTTCACAACCCTCCAGCCGTCAATTGGGTATAAGAGCTAAGCAGCTGAATGAGCTTGTTATAATTGTTAGCCATATTCAGTTAAAAACCTCGATTCTGTGCATTTTTATGGAATATACATAAAGAGAAGCAATTTCACAACCCTCCAGCCGTCAATTGGGTATAAGAGTTAAGCAGCTGAATGAGCTTGTTATAATTGTTAGCCATATTCAGTTAAAAACCTCGATTCTGTGCATTTTTATGGAATATACATAAAGAGAAGCAATTTCACAACCCTCCAGCCGTCAATTGGGTATAAGAGTTAAGCAGCTGAATGAGCTT